>APFE031478655.1:0-35204 GCA_000404065.3 Pinus taeda | reverse complement strand
CCATGTTTCATGTTTAAAGAAGGTTATAGGTGACAAGCTCCCAATTCAAACAATATTGCCAGAACTTGATGAGGAAGGAAAAATTATATTGGAATCGGAAGCAGTCACAAAAACAAGAACTTGACAGCTATGAAATCGATCAATTTCGAAGTATCTTATCAAGTGGAAGAAGTTATCTGCTAAAGATTCCACATGGGAGGATGAAATTTTATACAGAAGCATCTAGAACTACTCAAGCATTGAGGACAACACTTTTCTGAAGGAAAGGGGCATGTTAGGTCCCTATAATACTAGTGATTACCCCATTACTATTGTAGTTGTGTCCCTTATTAATATTGTTGTGCCCCTATTTTCCCCATATTGTTATTACTGTGCCCCATACAATCCCTCTATTATTATTTTTGCGGCTTTATATTATTATTGTTAGGTTGGCTGGGTTATATTGTGACTCCTTAGACTCCTATATATAGAAAGGAGGTTTTTTCATTTGAATCATCAAAGAATTGTTCATTTATATAATGTAAAGGAGGTTTCCTCCTCGAAGAGGCTGAATTCTAAGGCGTTGATCTATCTTTTCTATCTTTTCTTGAGTTGGTTTCATAACACAAAAGGTATAGACCAAGGGAGATTTACAATTGTAGTCGACTAGGTAGGATGTTCAATGGGTAGAATGATCATGGGTGATTTTAGTGAAGAAAACATCATGGTAGTGTGTGATACACGATAATGTGGGAAATCATGCCCTGGGTGCACCCACACAATAGCCAAGTTATCTAGCACCTGAAGGGGCATTGCATGTGGGCATGCTAGGGCACCCAAATTAAGGGGTGCACTCACACGACACATTGTGGGTCAACCCATATTTTGAAGGGGAGCGTATAAAAAAAAATGAATGGAAAACAATACATATAAGTAATCGATTATTAGGACCTCAAGTTGGCATCATGTATAAATGAGCACCCTTCATGATCCTTGGCCTCTTATAGATTGTACATGCCCAGGTTGTGTGATGCAATGGTTGTGGAGCATGAGAACGGCATGTTAGATGCATGGGCCTAGTATTGGGTGGATTTGTTGGAAAATGTATAGTCGTGGGGGTCACATAGAGTGCATGAAACAAAGGAGACAACCCTAGGACACCAACACGAAGGTGGGATGCCTAAGCACCCATAGGAGGATTGCGTGCATGAGTCGAAAACAAGAGGGAATGGTGAAGCACCTAGTGACACGACCGCACATGGGAAAATGATGTTGTGATACACACATGATGAACAAAGGCTAGGTGAGATGTGCAACACGCATGACCAGACGACATGAGTGGAAGTCGGCATGACGTGGGGAACAAGCAAGGGTGATTTAAGTGAAGAAAGCAACAAGGTGATGCATGATACATGATGATGTGGGCACTCGTGCGTTGGGCATTCTTGGACCCCTCATGAAGCATTGTGTTTCGGGCATGCTAAGGTGCTTAAATCGTAAGCGAGAGGTCTGCATGACATGTTGAGTCAAGTTGACTTGAGAAGGGGAATTTTCCCAAACAAATGATTGAGCATAAACTCATATAAATAGAATGAAGGTGTTCAAGTTGGCAATCATCAAGGAAGTTCACTCAAGAATAAGGAAAAGAACCACAGAGTAGGGTGCAGGTCTCAAGAAGGAAACACAACAAAAGGGAAATCCCAGGCAAGTAAGGCTTTCATTATGTAGACCTCCACACTCCGCACAATCTATTAATAATAAAATATGAAGCTAGCCTAGTTACATAGAGATAAACATAATAATATATGACGTGAGACAAATTGCACAAGTTCTAACACCATAAGAGTTAAAATGCATTACGATTAAAAAATTAAAGAAAAACATGCTATTACAAACTACCACATTTATTGTTTATTTGAAAGAATTAAAATTAAAATCAACATATCAAAAATAAATCTAATTATCTTGCAAATTAATTTTGACGTACATTTAAAAATTTAGAGTAACACATGTATTAATTTTTCAATTAAAATTCATATTGCATCAAAATTAGAAAGCATTATTACTTATGACATTATTTCAAAACATTAAGATATCAAATTTGAAAGTATGATTTTAAAGCATAATAATATTAATATTAATGTATACTTTTGAAATTAACTCAAATGCAGATGTGGGAGACTTGAAAGGAATTCCATTGTGACAAGGAAGATTTCAAGCTTTCATTTTGTAATGTCTACACTTTGCACCATCTATTAATAAAATAACTAGAGTCTAATGTGAGAGTGTAGAATAAGTTTTCAAGATTTCGTTATGTGGACCTCTACATTTTACACAATCTATTAATAATAAAAAATGGAGCATTCGTAATTAATAAATGAGGCGAGACATGTACTAACTCCAAAAGAGTTAAACCACATTAAAATGAAAATATCCAAAAAAACATTATATGGAAACATTAAAATTAAAATTAAGTTAAATTATCTTATATATTAATTTCGATATATATTTAAAATTTAAACTGATCTCTGTATTAATTTTTGAACTAAAATTCACTTTCTATCAAAATTAAAAAACATTATTACATAGTATTGCATTATTTTGAAGCATTAAAATACCAAACTAAATCTAATTATCTTATATATTAATTTCGATATATATTTAAAATTTAAACTAATCTCTGTATTAATTTTTCAACTAAAATTCACTTTCCATCGAAATTAAAAAGCATTATTACACAATATGACATTATTTCAAAGCATTAAAATATTAGAACTAAAAGCATGATGAATATTTCAACCTTTCATTGCGCTGACCTCCACACTCTACACAATCTATTAATAAATAAAAATGAAGCTAGCCTAATTACACATAGATAACCATAATAATAGATGAGGCTAGTCAACTTCCATTCTTCGACAGAAGCTTTCAACCTTTCATTGTGTGGACCTCCACACTCTGCGCAATCTATTAATAATAAAAAATGAAGTTAGCCCAATTACACAAAGAAAACCATAATAATAGGTGAGGCTAGTCAAATTGCACACGTTCTAACTCGAAAAGAGTTAAAATGCATTTCAATTAAAACATCAAAGATAAACATATTCTTACAAAGTACCACATTTGAAAACATTAAAATTTAAATTAACATATCAAAATTAGATATAATTATCTTATATATTAATTTTGATATATATTTAAAATTTAAACTAATCTATATATTAATTTTTCAATTAAAATTCACATTGCATTAAAATTAAAAAACATTATTGCATGTGGAATTATTTCAAAGCATTAAAATATAAAATCTAAAAGGATGCTTTTCAAACATTAAAATATTAATATTAAATTATATTTCAAAATTAACACAAATGCATATGTGCAAGACTATGAAAGGAGTCCATTGTGTGGAGGGATCTTTCAAGGTTTCATTGTACAACCCTATATATTCGACACAATATTTTAATAATAAAATAACCATTGTTCTTGTGTGGGATTGCAGAGAAAGTTTTCAAGCAAAAATGTGAGCACCCTGGGCATATTTACACAAAGGCAAGGTGCCTAGGTGCCTATAGACAGGGTTACGTGAACGAGTCATTGACAGACGGGTGAGTTGGAGCACTAGGTGACATGACTGGATGATGACCACCAAGGCAAGTTAGGTGGAGGGTGTTGGCAATACATGCATTACAGGTGAGGGTTGGGTGAGATGTGTGAAGTACCTGAACTGAGGCACATGACTGGTAGTTAGGAATGACGTGCGAAGAAATAAAAAAGAACATGCCAAGAGAGACATGAGATGACAGTCAACTATGCAATGCATGGAACAAGCATGAGTGAGGTTGGTGAAGCGAGTGATAGGGCAGTGTACGATGTAAAACAATGTGGGTGAACCTGCATGGAGGCAGAGCACCTAGGCTCCCGAAGGGTTATTGAATTATGGGAATGGTGGGGTGCACCCAAATGATAGATGGTGGGTTAACCCAAATTGTTAAGAGGCACCTACCCAAATAAATGAACAAACAATTCCACATATAAGTAAAGGATTTCCAGGACCCCAAGTTATAACCATGGTGAATTGGGCACCTATGATAATCCTTGGGGACTTATAGACTATGCACACCCATGTTGTGTGATGAAATAGGTGTGGATCACAGGGACAAAATATAGAATTATGGGCTAGGTGTCAGGAAGATTAGTTGGATGAAGTTGACCTATGGGCATTGAGTAGATTGCAAGTGACAAAGGCGAGTACCCTAGGTGTGTATACACAAAAGTGAGGTGCTTGAGAACCCATAGGTGGATTGCGTGCATGAGTTGATGACATGCGGGTGAGTTGAAGTGTCAAGCGACATGACTGCATGATGGGTGCCTTGGGAAAGTTGAGTGAAGGGTACCAACTATACATGTTGGAAAATGCAATGTGGAAACTATAAATTCAGATTTTCCATATACTTAATAATTTCAAGTGATCTTTATTTATCTTGTAATTTTCTTTAATAGTTCTTCTTCATCAAATAACTATCAAGAGAAAAATAGTAAAGATAGTGGAAACATAAATTAGGCTCCAAGCCAGGGAAAAACCCCTCAAAGGGAAAAACCAAAAAAATATCTTCTCTTCTTGTAGAATCTGCTTCAAAGGAGAAAATCAAGGTGAAAACCCTAGAACAAGTCCTCCTCTAAGTATCAAGTCAACCCTTCAAGAAGTCATTCTAGATAGATAAGATCAACAAGGCTCAATCTTGTTTTAACTAGCTTCTAACATTAACTTTGGCCCTAGCTTAGACCCTACAACTTTGACCTGCAACTTTGGCCTTGTAAATTTGGCCCCGTACCTATTGAAAACAACCTAATTCATCTCTTTAAGAGGTTATTCTTTGAACAAGATAGATCCTCCCAATTTCAACAAGGTCAAAATAAAGTGTTTTTTTTTCAAACAACTTAATACTAGAACTAGCTCCAAGATTTAGCTGAGTTGGTTATGCTCCTGTTGCTAAGTACCTTGCCAATTAGGAGGTCATGGGGTCAAATCTCCTCAATGCCCTTGGGGTTAGGCCTTCTTATTTGGTAAGTGGGTAGATCCCTTCAGGTTGATCTACCTGGATTTTCCCGTGGATGTAGCAACCACCTAATGTTTGTGAGCCACCCTTAAAAAAAAAATTGATATTACAACTTGATCTCTTGTAATTTTGACTTTCCTTGATGCTGTAGAAACCTTAAATTTCACACGCATGAGAGAGATAGAGACCAAAAATAGACTTTATTCCTTCTTCTTGGATTATCCTTACATTCTATACCTTTTATATTCTTTTCTTACTTCTCCTAGCTTCATATCGAACTACGTCTTGAGAGATCGAAATTGTGTGTGAGTAAGTGCCAAATGAGGTTGTATCTACTTCTATTTATAACCTTTCGAAGGGGTTTATTTCCCTTCTTTAGGAGGAACCATATATTATAGGACCAACTTATACTTTGGAGGTTTCCAGGACCTTCTAAACTGAAAGTAAATTCTTTTACAAGGTACATATTACCCATAAGGGTCTTATAATCATGATGTTCACTCTTTTGAATCATGACAATATATCCTATGACTTAACAAACCCTAGAGGCATGAATAACATGATTTTACCTAGAAGACTATAAATAAGGAGCATGAAACCCATGCTTTAAAATACTAACTTTTTCTTTCTTCTTTTATTTGTTACATAAGGTACATATTGAAATGAGTTAAACTAGTTACATTTCCAACACTCGTTTGTAACTAGGGAGGTATTCATAATTTTACTACTAATAAAAAATGATTTTCAGACTAAAGTCTTCTCATAAGAAAATTCATATCGATAAGCCAACTATAAGCATCAACATTATTGCTATCACTTACTTTGAGGCCTAATTAGACAAGCTCAATCTTCATTCAAGAGCATTATGCTGGGAGGCTTTATGTATGATATTGCATTACCTCTGAGGCACATATCCCGTCTAGATTTTCACAATGTATGTCCTTTTAGGAATATTCTTACCTTGGATTTTTATCCCTTAATCCTCAAAGAATATTGGTCCTCTTTGCCCACTCTTATCTTAGATAGCTATCATATCCTGAAAGAGTGTTGGTACCTTTCCTTTATTCATTATTCTATCCTTAAGGAAACCAAAAATGTTTATCGAATCCTCCATTCTTTCTCCATGTCCTTTACTTAGACTTACGATGATTAGTCTTGGTTAAGTGTATGACACATGAAGAGGAGAATGAAAATGTGATATCTATCATCACTTCCTCTCAATCAGAGAGGATATCCATAGTATTTCCTCATTATTATGGAACAAATCCTTTCTCTTGTTCAAGGAGACTCCTTTTATCCCTCTCAAGTATAGATGAGATCCCCAACCTATTTTTCAATTTTGGAAATCATAGCCACAAGCTCTCTAGATTGTCTTTATCAGAGTATCAACCACCTATTATTTATGGATATAAATATATGGATCCCTCTTTCCTTCACATCTCATCATATTGAGCTTTCTGAATTCATTGGTATCACAGAGCCATCTTATTTCACTAATCTTGTGACAAGGTTCATACCAATGATCTTTCACATCACTTTCATCTTTTCATCATAAAAAAAGTAATTATATTGAGCCTTACCAAAACTCAATCTAATCGTAGCTTCCTCAAGATAGTGATCATTTGCTATTATATGAACATGACCTTCAGATTATCTTCTCACACTACTACCTTTTATCCAAATATGAAAACATTTTGACTTCATGATTGCCTCAACATTCATAATATATTCCTACAATATCCTTCCAGGTAGAAAAAACAATATGGTAACCAAATAACAACTAAAAAATATATATTAGACTTACCTCAACATGCTGACATTCTCATGATGTCAACGTCCTGATGGTCCATCTTCACATGAAACTCCATGCATGAGAGTTCCCAAGGATCAAACCTGAGAGTTCCCAAGGATAAAACCTGATTACCAAGTTATGATTTTTCTTCCAGAGAGTATATTGGATGTTGATCACTATTTTATCTAATCTAGTGAGAAAATATGTATTCTTTATTCATTCCAGAGTAATTCAAATTCATATTTTATACATCATACAACCACATGGAAGATTCATTATGCATGATTTATGACCAACTCCATTTACAATATTTTAACATATGAATCCTACCTAAGAGAAGAGTTACTTTAAATACACATTCCTACACTTCCATAATATCATCTATCTATATGCCCTAAAATGAGCCTGCAACATTACCAACTGCATTCCTTCATCTTTCAAGAGTATTGTTTCCATACAATATTGAATATATACTAACCTTGTCATAATGATTCTTCCAAGAACATTCCAAACTGATGGTTCTTATAGGGTCATGATGATTCACATTAGCAAATTGACTACCTCTAGAAATATGTTAGAGAGTGCCTGGATGAACAATAATATGAAAAATGGTCCAATCTTCTCAATTTTGAAAGACTAGATGATTGTTACAAAGAAATTCAATCAATTAGACTCTAAATATTATACTATCACATGATTCTATATATGATGCCATAAAAAATCAAGAATCTTATATAGTAAACAATAATGCATTCTATTCTAAAGGAAATACCAACTTCATAAAGAACCTAATAGAGAGGATTCTTTCTTCAATAGTAAATATCTTTGACATCTTCTTTCTCCATATTCTTCTTAGCGTATCCAATTTCTTCAGTTGTGTGAGCTTCACTTCTTTCCTTTCTTTTGTTTTTCTATTTGTTTATACAATCCCTCTTAAACTTTCCATATGCATTGCATCTAAAGCATTGAATCTTGGACATATATGGCTTCTTCTTGGACTTACCAAACTTCCCCTTCTTCAAATTCTTGGTTCTTTCAACAAAGGCTTGAGATTGTTCATTTGATTCAATGTCGTACTTTTCCTTCATTTTAGTTCTTCCAATATGCGTTGAGCCCACAACTCATAAAAAGGAGTTGAGTCTTTCTTAGAGTAAATTCTAGTTGCAAAACTGGTCCATTCTAATGGCAAGGAATTTAGTACACAGATGGTCATCTTAGAGTAAAAAATTGTCTCCCAAAGCCCTTGCAACTAATCTCTTAATTGAGAAATATTCATTAGAAAGGAGGTTATGTACTCATATTTCAATTTGCTCATTTTATATAATTTATTTCTCAAAGATACCTTTTGAACTGATGTGCTTATAGAGTATAGATTTAATAGCTTACCATAAATAGCCTTAGAAGTATTAAAATTAACAACAAATGGAACACGGTGTTTGTTAATGGATGCTACAATGATCCTTTGTGCCCTTACTTCTCATTTATTTCATTTTTCTAGTTCTTAAGTCTTGTCTTTGCTAGTGTTAGTTCCAGTTTTTGCAGCTTGTCACTAGGGATCAAAACGGGCTCTTACTATGTCTAGTTTTTAGTGATGTTTTGCACATGATCTTCAGTGCAAATCATATCCTAAGTATATCCATCAGAAGAAGCTCAGAAAAATATTTCTAATGGTATATCATACTCCCATGACCAATTTCTAGGTCAGAAGATATGATCGAAATGAATGAGTGATTCTTGGTTATGCATGTTTTGAGGTCAGTTGCTGCACACAATGACAAGTTTAGTACAAGATTAGTTTCTAAAATAATGGTAAGGATTTTTTAAAAAGTGAAAGATGTATTTTTCCATCACATATAAAATAACAAAAACCCCCTTCAGTTTATGCACAGGTGCTACTATGTGGGATATATGTAGTGATATTTGAAGCCTACATTAAAACAAAGCAAACTTTTCATATTTTTTACTGTTTTAGTCATTTTAGTGTTGTTCCATTTTACAACAGATGGAAATTTATTTTGAAAAAACGAAGGAGATTTTTTTTAACCATGAGCAATATAACCAAAACCTCTTTCAATTTATTCATAGGTTTCGTGAATTTGAATACGTGACTAGATCTTTACAGCTCATTTTGCCAGATTTAAGTTTTTAATGATTTTCTGTTTTAGAGATGATTTTGTGGCATAGATTCTGAGCAATTGGAAATGAATTTCTAGAATTTGAGAGAGGTTTTTCTCCAACCTGACCTTATCTGCAAACAATTCTTTCAGTTTTCTAAGAGGTGCTATGGTTTAGGAGATAAGTGTTCATCTTCAACACCTATTTTCAGAATTTTGGTCCAAGTTTAACGTAACTAATTCTATTTTGAAGAAGATGGTTGAGCTCAATTCCCTTAATATAGGGATGAGATAAATGTATAAATTTTATGAATTTCGTAGTATAGAGATTCGATTTTTGCAGCAGAGAGGCTGTCTTGGCTTTGTGTAATTTTTTTTCCTGAATATCACTTTAATAAAGTAGTCTTTTGCCCTTTGGATCTGGGATTCATCACATTGCTGATGTTTAGTATGTTTTTCCTATAATTCATTTACACATTAAGTTTTTTCTGCCTTGTTACAACATTATCTAAGTGATATGTTAGGAATTCATCCATAATGATTCTCCTTTCATGATGATTTTGTTGTTAGTTGTAATGGTTGTCTTAGCCGAATTCATTCTTGGCTAGATGCTTTGTTGAGCAACCTCGTGATTCTCTTTCATCTAAAGTTGCTATTTCAGATTCATCCTTTGTCTGATGCCTGCAGGGTAGTGAGATTTCTCCCTTATACTTCTCACATTTACAATCTTCACCTGGCTGAGCATGGCACTTAATTTGCCCCAAGTTTGCTGGCAGAAACTGACATCGATTTCATAGTCCAAATCATCCTTTCTCTTGCTGTTTTGACCCGAAACAAATCCAATCAAATCCTCTGAGCTACTATACCTAGCCTAAAATCAGTATTCATTTTAGTCATCTCAAGCCCTAGTTTCCAATATCCTAATTGCGATTGACAAGGAGAGAGCCCTCTCTTGACCTGGTAGGGCTAGCTACTAGGTTAAGCGTAGTTTAATTTTACCCTAGACCTACCTTCCTTCAGCTTGAGGTAGATCTAGGCCATAACATAGTGGCAACCATACTGGGGAAGAGGTGACAAATCTTCTTTGGGAAAGATCATTCAAGTTGCAGATTTGATTGCCAATGGTGGACAACAGTTAGACACATATGAAGGCTGAAACATTCACCTGGCAACTCCAACTCAATCCAGATATTCCAGCACTCAATGATCCATTCATGCACTAAAATAAAATGGTAGGGTATGTGGCAAACCCTATGTTTTGTGAAGTTTTAAAAGAAGTTAGAGAATAGTTAGTGGATATTGAAATTGATGATGCATTTTTTATTACTGTGCTTCAATGTTTGAGATCTCCAAAGTTTCCTCCTAAAGCTAAAACAGATTTCTTTGAGTTAGTTGTTGAAAAATTTGAGAAGGAGATTCAGTATTTAAATGATTAGATCCAATCATATGAATTTTGAGATCCCAAAAAGTTATTGAAAACTCTCCCTCCTTCAAAACAAGAAACAATAGAGTTGCTTGTGGATGTTTTCATTGATAGTTTGCAATTGGAGGTCTATCTTGAGGAGTTAGGGCAACAAATAGAGTTTGGTTTCTTTGATCATATTGTCGCATATATGTAGTATTTTTTCAGTTTGAACGATAAGTCAGATTGTCTTTCACACAGCCAAATTCAATTTGTGCATGGATGGTTGTCAACATTTACATTTGTGTTTTGGTTGAAGCATTTTCAAGCAACATCTTTGTCATAGTTACTTGAATGGTTGATATGGAATTACAACATCACTTGATCCATTGATTTTGCAGCAAAGTAGGGTAGGTTTGTGTAAATAAATAAGTGACCAAAAGCAACATTTTAGTTTGGATTGGTATGAGTTCCTTTGAGTTTGCAGTTGTTTGACCGTATTTCCCAATGGATGAGGCACTTGGTCTACATTGTTCTTGACACCTCCAAGGAGTTTCCATCCCTAATAAGGCCTATGTTATTTCCAGTCTTCGGAGCCTGTCAGTAGGGATCAAATGGGCTCTTACTATGTCTGGTTTTTAGAGATGTTTTGCACATGATCTTCAGTGCAAATCATATCCTAAGTATTTCCATCAGAAGAATCTTGGAGAAAGCTATCCAATGGTATAATACACTCCGATAACCAGTTTCTAGATCAAAAGATATGATCGAAATGAAAGAGTGATTCTTGGTTAATAATGCATATTTTGAGGTTAGTTGTTGCACACAATGACAAGTTTAGTACAAGATTAGTTTCTAAAATAATAGTAAGGAATTTTTCAAATGTGAAAGAGGTTTTTGTCCATCACATACCAAATAACAAAAAACTCCTTCAGTTTATGTACAAGTGCTACTATGTGGGAGATATGTTGTGATATTTGGAGCCTACATTAAAGCAAAGCAAATTTTTCATATTTTTTACTGTTTTAGCCATTTTAGTGCGGTGCTATTTTACAACATATGGAAAGTAATTTGGAAAAACCCAAGGAGGTTTTTGTTAACCATGAGCCATATAACAAAAACCTTTTTCCATTTATTCACATGTGTCGTGAATTTGAATATATGACTAGATCTTTACAGCTCATTTTGACAGATTTAAGTTTTAAATTTAATGATTTTCTATTTTAGAGATGCTTTTGTGGCACAAATTCCGAGCAACTGGAAACGAATTTCTAGAATTTGAGAGACGTTTCTCTCCAACATGACCTTATCTAGAAAAATTTCTTTAATTTTTGTAACAAGTGCTATGGTTTAGGAGATACAAGATCGTCTTCAACACCTATTTTCAGAAATTCGCTCCAAGTTTAATGTAACTGATTCTATTTTGAAGAAGATGGTTGAGCTCAATTCCCTTAATATAGGGATGAGTGAAATGTATAAATTTTATGAATTCATAGTGTAGAGGTTTGATTTTTGCAGCAGAGAGGCTGTCTTGGCTTTGTGTAAATTTTTTTCCTGAATATCATTTTAATAAAGGAGTCTTTTGCTCTTTGGATCTGGGATTCATCACGATGATGATGTTTATTATGTTTTTCCTATAATTCATTTACACATTATGTTTTATCTGCCTTGTTACAACATTATCTAAGTGATATGTTAGGAATTCATTTGTAATGATGCTCCTATCATGATAATTTTGCTGTTAGTTGTAATGGTTGTCTTAGCAGAATTCATTCTTGGCTAGATGCTCTGTTGAGAAACCTCATGATCCTCTTTCATCTAAAGTTGCTATTATAGATTCATCCTTTGTTTGATGCCTACAGGGTAGCAGGCTTTCTCCCTTATACTTCTCACATTTACAATCTTCACTTGGCTGAACATGGCACTTAATTTTCCCCAGGTTTGCCGGCAAAAACTGACATCGATTCCATAGTCCAAATCATCATTTGTCTTGCTGTTTTGACCCAAAACAAATCCAATCAAATCCTCTGAGCTACTATACCTAGCCTAAAATTAGCATTCATTATAGTCATCTCAAGCCCTAGTTGCCAATATCCTAATTGATATTGACAAGGAGAGAGCCCTCTCTCGACTTGGTAGGGCTAGCTACCAGGTTAAGCGTGGTTTGATGTTACCCTAGACCTGCCTTCCTTTAGTCTGAGGTAGATCCAGGCCCTAACATAGTGGTGACCATACTAGGGAAGAGGTGAAAAATCTTCTCTAGGAAAGATCATTCAAGTTGCAAATCTGATTGCTGATGGTGGACAACAGTCAGACACATATGAAGGCTAAAACATTCACTTGGTGACTCCAACTCAATCCAGAGATTCCAATGCTCACTGATCCATTCATGCACTAAAATAAAATGGTAGGGTATGTGGAAAACCCTATGTTTTGTGAATTTTTAAAATAAGTTAGAGATCATTTAGTGGATATTGAAATTTATGAAGTATTTTTCATTACGTGCTTCAATGTTCGAGATCTCCGAAGTTTCCTTCTAAAGTTAAAACTGATTTCTTTGAGTTAGTTGTTGAAAAATTTGAGAAGGAGATTCAGTATTTAAATGATCAGATCCAATCATATGAATTCCAAGATCCCAAAAAGTTCTTGGAAACTCTCCCTCCTTCAAAACAAGAAACAACAGAGCTACCTGTGGATGTTTGCATTAACAGTTTGCAGTTGGAGGTCTGCGTTGAGGAGTTAGGGCAGCAAATAGAGTCTGGTTTCTTTGATCTTGTTGTCACATATATGTAGTATTTTTTCAGTTTGAATGATAAATGAGATTGTCTTTCACGTAGCCAAATTCAATCTGTACATGGATGGTTGTCAGCATTTACATTTGTGTCCTAGTTGAAGCACTTTCAAGCAGCATCTTTGTCACAGTTACTTGAATGGTTGATATGACATTACAACATTAATTGATCTATTGATTTTGCAGCAAAGTAGGGTAGGTTTATGTAAATAAATAAGTTTCCAAAGGCAACATTTCAGTTTGGATTGGTATGAGTTGTTTTGAGTTTGTAGTTGTTTGATCGTATTTCCCAATGGATGAGGCACTTGGTCTACAATGTTCTTGACACCTCCAAGAAGCTGCCATCCCCAATAAGTCCGATATTAGTTTCAGTCTTTGCAGCTTGTCATTAGGGATCAAAATGGGCTCTTACTATGTCTAGTTTCAGAGATGTTTTGCACATGATATTTAGTGCAAATCATATCCTAAGTATTTCCATCAGAAGAATCTCGGAAAAATCTTTCTAACAGTATATCACACTCCCATAACCGGTTTCTGTATCAGAAGATATGATTGAAATGAATGAGTGATTCTTAGTTATGCATGTTTTGAGGTTAGTTGATGCACACAATGACAAGTTTAGTACAAGATCAATTTCTGAAATAATGGTAAGGAATTTTTCAAATGTGAAAGAGGTTTTTGTCCATCACATACCAAATAACAAAAAACTCCTTCAGTTTATGCACAGGAGCTACTATGTGGGAGATATTCCATGATGTTTGGAGCCTACATTAAAACAAAGCAATTTTTTCATATTTTTTTACTGTTTTATCCATTTTAATGCGGTGCCATTCTACAATATATGGAAAGTAATTTTGAAAACCCCAAGCTGTTTTTTGTTAACCACGAGCCATATAACAAAAACCTCTTTCAGTTTATTCACAGGTGTCATGAATTTGAATATGTGACTAGATCTTTACAGCTCATTTTGATAGATATAAGTTTTTAATGATTTTTTGTTTTAGAGATGATTTTGTGGCACAGATTTTGAGCAACTGGAAATGAATTTCCCAAATTTGAGAGAGGTTTTCCTCCAACATGAACTTATCTACAAAAAAATCTTTCAGTTTTGTAATATTTACTATGGTTTAAGAGATACGAGTTCATCTTCAACACCTATTTTTAGAATTTCAGTCCAAGTTTAATGTAACTAATTCTATTTTGAAGAAGATGGTTGAGCTCAATTCCCTTAATACAAGGATGAGTTTCATGTGTAATTTTTATGAATTTCATAGTGTAGAGGTTCGATTTTTGCAACAGAGAGGCTGTCTTGGCTTTGTGTAATTTTTTTTCCTGAATATCATTTTAATAAAGCAGTCTTTTGCCCTTTGGATCTAGGATCCATCATGGTGTTGATGGTTAGTATGTTTTTCCTGTAATTCATTTACACATTATGTTTTTTCTGCCTTGTTACAACATTATCTAAGTGATATGTTAGGAATTCATCCATAATGATGCTCCTTTCATGATGATTTTGCTGTTAGTTGTAATGGTTGTCTTAGAAGAATTCATTCTTGGCTAGATGCTTTGTTGAGCAACCTCGTGATTCTCTTTCATCTAAAGTTGCTATTGTAGATTCATCCTTTGTCCGATGCCTGCAGGGCAATGGGCTTTCTCCCTTATACTTATGACATTTACAATATTTACTTGGCTAAACATGGCACTTAATTTTCCCCAGGTTTGCTGGTAGAAACTGACATTGATTCCATAGTCCAAATCATCCTTTCTCTTGCTGTTTCGACCCAAAAAAATCCAATCAAATCGTTTGAGCTACTATACCTAGCCTAAAATCAGCATTCATTTCAGTCATCTCAAGCCCTAGTTGCTAATAGCCTAATTGAGATTGACAAGGAGAGAGCCCTCTCCTGACTTGGTAGGGCTAGCTACGAGGTTAAGCGTGGTTTGATGTTACCCTAGTCCTGCCTTCCTTCAGCCTGAGGTAGATCCACGCCCTAACAGCTAGGTTCAACAATTTCACCATGGACATATTCCATTACCTCATGTTCTTTACGATCTAGATCAATCCTTTTCTTTCACGCTAGGAAATTTTCTAAGCCAATGAGCTTATTATTTTCTTTGAAGAAAGAGCCCATATGACTTGTATATTAGACATAATGTAACAATATGATGCTTACTTTCCAACCAAGAGTCTTCTCTTCTATGATTATGTATCCAACTATATCGAGGCTTTCAAGATATTCAAAAATAACTTAATGATGTCCTAGAAAGATTTCCTCTAGGATACATTTAGCAAAAACTTCAAAGCGTAATGAATGATACCAAGATTCCTTCATGATTCCTTCAAGGATGTTTTCAAATGATCTTTAAATAGAACTCCTTTAAGGAAATATCAACAATGTTCATGTAATCTCATTTGATGAGAGCTTGATGTAATATTGATCCTTATGTAGCTGCTTTCCCTTAGAAAAACGTCCTTTGTGTCCATTAGTAATCTTCTCAGTTATATTCTCTTGGTCACCTTAGCTTTGATACCATGTTGGAAAATGCAATGTGGCAACTATCAATTTATATTTTCCTTATACTTAATAATATCTTGTTATCTTTATTTATCTTCTTGTGTTTTTCTTTATTAGTTCTTCTTCATCAAAAAATTATAAAGAGAGAAATATAAAGACAATGTACACAAAAAAGTCTAAAATCTAGGGAAAAACCCCTCCAAGGGGAAAACCCAAAAAAAATCTTCTCTTCATATAGAATCCTCTTCAAATAAGACAATCAAGGCCCAAACCATAGACCAAGACCTCCTTCAAGTACCAAGTCAACCCTTCAAGGAGTCCTTCCAGATATATCAAATCAATAAGGCTCAATATTGTTTCAACCTACTTCTAACATCAACTTCAACCCCATTTTCAATTCTGAAACTTTGAATTAAAACTTTAGCCTTGTAACCTCAGCCCTGTAACTACTAAAAAACCCTAATTCAACTCTTCAAAAGGTCCTTATTTGAAGAAGACAGATGCTCCCATGGTCAACAAGGTTAAAACCAAGTATTTTCTCTTCAAATAACTTGATACTGCAACTTGATCTCCTACGATTCAGACATGCAATTTCAACCTTCCTTGAAGTTGTAGAAACCTTATATTTTGCACGTGTGAGAATGATAGAGCGAAAAAGAAAATTTCTTCCTTCTTCTTGGATTCTCCTTGACTTCTATACCTTCGTTCTTACTTTCTTAGTTCTTTGAGCTTAAGATCAAACTTTTTCTTGATATATTGAACTTGTGAGTGAGTGAATTTCAAATGAGGTCAGATCTATTTCTAGTTATAGCCTTTCCAAGGGTTTGAGTTCACTTCTTTAGGCTAACGTGTAGCTCCCAGGGCCGACATGTACTTTGGAGGTTTCCAAGACCTTCTAGAGTCAAAATAAATTCTTTTACACAGTATATATTTCCTGGAAGGGTCTTGTAATTATGATGTTCACTCTTTTGACTCAAGAAAATATATCCTACAACCTAACAAACCCTAGAAGCATGAAGAACATGATTCTACCTAGAAGACTATCAATAAGGAGCATGAAACTCATGCTTTAAAATAATAACTTTTTCTTTATCATTTTTTTTATTAGATTAGATACATATTGAAATGATTATAGTAACAATAATGAATACCAAAATGATTTACATTTCCAACAATACACACATGATGGGCATGGTCGGAGTGATATGTGTGATGGGCATGACTGAGCAACATGAGTGACAATCAACATGATGTATGGAACATGCAAGGGTGAGTTCAATGAATCAAGTGGTGGGGTGACATGTGATACACAAAGACATGGGAAAACACACACTAGCATGCCTAGCAGGGCGTCCAGGTTCCTGACAATGCACTTTGGTACTCCATGGGATGTTGCATGTTTAGCATGCCAGGGCACCCAAATGGCAAGGGATGTTCCCACATGACATGACCGGTCGACCCAACTTGAGAAGGGGAATCCTCCAAAAAACATTATCAGGCACTGACTCATATAAATTGAAGGAAGCTGCATGAGTTGGAGATCATCAACTTAGTTCACTCAAGATGAAGGACAAGAACCACAGAGTAGGGCATAGGTCAAAAGAAAGAAACACATCAACGGGGAAGTCATCGGCAAGTGAGGATTTCATCTTGTGAACCCCTCCATTTTGAATAATCTATTAATAATAAAAAATGAAGCTAGCCTAATTACATAGAGAAAACCATAATAATAAATGAGGTGAGTCAAATTGCACTTTTTCTAACTCTAAAAGAGTTAAAATGCATTACAATTAAAACATCAAATAAAAACAAATTATTATAAATTACCACATTCATTATTTGAAAGCATTAAAATTTAAATTAATCTATCAAACTTAAATCTAATTATCTTATATATTAATTTTGATATTTATTTAAAATTTAAATTAATCTATATATATTGACCCTCATTTTGTGGACTTCCTCACTCTGCACAATCCATTAATAATAAAAATGAAGCATGCCTAATTACATAGAGATAACCATAATAATAAATGAGTCAAGTCAAATTGCACCTAAACTATCTCCAAAAAAGTTAAATTTTATTAGAATTAAAAAATCCAAAGAAAAACATTATCTAAAAGCATTAAAATTTAAATTAACATATCAAATTAAATCTAATTATATATATATTAATTTTGATATACATTTAAAATTTAAACTAATCTATATATTAATATTTCAATTAAAATTCAATTTGCATAATAATTAAAAAGAATTAAAATATCAAAACTAAAAACATGATTTTCAAAGCATGAGAATATTAATACTAAAATATACATTTAAAATTAACACAAATGAATATGTGCATGACTACAAAGGAAGTTCCTTGGGAGGATGAAGCTTTCAAGCTTTCATTGTGCAAACCTCCACATTCCCAATAATCTATTAAGCCTAATTACACAAAGATAACCATAATAATAAATCAAGAAAGTCAAATTACACTTGTTCTAATTCTAAAACAGTTAAAATGCATTACAATTAAAACATCAAAGAAAAACACATTATTACAAACTACCACACTTAAAATGAATCACAATTAAAACATCAAATAAAAACACATTAAGACAAATTACCACATTCACTATTTGAAAGCATTATCCAAATTAAATACAATTATCAAAATTTATCTCTCTCTATATAATTTTTTCAATTAAAATTCACATTGCATCAAAATTAAAAAACTTTACTACATATGACAATATTTCGAAGAATTGAAATACCAAATCTGAAAGTATGATTTTTAAAGCATTAAAATATTAAAAGCAAGGAATTCCAACATGATTGGTTTAAAAAAGACTTTGACTAGCCAATAAAAAATCTTTTTCATGTCTTGTGATCGGAATCCATTTCATAATATTGAGTTCATGTACGGAATGAATGCCGAATTTTGTTTATGCTCTGTAAATTTTTAATTATTTAAAAATGACGCGAATGTCAAAATTCTAGATAAGTTGCATAGTTTTTGTTAAAAAATAAAAAGAATTTTAGATAACATTATTACATATGACATTATTTTAAAGCATTAAAATATCAAATCTAAAAGCTTGAGTTTCAAAGAAATAAAATATTGATATTAATGTATATTTTCATAATTAATACAAATGGGTATCCAATGAAAGTCCATTGTGTAGAGGGAGCTTTCAAGATTTCATATGGGGGCCTCCTCACTCTAAAAATTGTATTAATAATACAATAATGATTAGACTTGTGTGGGACCATGGAGAAAGCTTTCAAGCTTTCAATGTGTGGATCTCCACACTTCTTGCAATCTATTAATAAAAAAATAAGAAGCATTCCTAATTACATAGAGATAACCATAATAATACATGAGGTGGGTCAAATTTCAATCATAGAAGGCATTACAATTAAAAGATCCGAAGAAAAAAATTATTTGACAGTGTTAAATTTAAATTAATGTATCAAAGTTATATATAGATATAGATATAGATATATAATATAATATAATATAATAATAATAATAATAATATAATTTCAATTAAAAATCACATCACATCAAAATTAAAGAGTTACATAGTATGTCATTATTTCAAAGAATTAAAATATCAAATCTAAAAGCGTGATTTTCAAAGGTTTAAAATATTAATATTAACATATATTTTCAAAATTAACACAAACATATATATACGAGATTGCAGAGGAAATCCATTGTGCGAAAGAAGATTTCAAGCTTTCATTGCGTTGACATAAAAATTAAAGCTAGATTAATTACCCAAAAATAACAATAGTAATAAATGAAGCTAGTCAAATTTCACATTTTTTAATTTCAAAAGACTTAAAATGAATTATAATTAAAACATTACAAAAGAGAAAACACATTATTACAACCACATTCATTCTTTGGAAGCATTAAAATGTAAATTCATTATTACAAGGCATCAAAATTAAAAGGCATTATGACATATAACATTATTTCAAAGCATTAAATATTAATATTAACTTATAATTAAAAAATGAACACAAATGCATATGGGACTACACAAAGAGTCCATTGTGCTATTAATAATAAAATAACCACTAGTCTCTTGTGGAATTACAAAGAAAGCTTTCAAGATTTCATCATGTAGACCTCAGCATGCCAAATTAAATAAACAAAATAATAAATTATGTAGAGATTTGCGTGCCAAATTACACAGAGGTAAACATAATAATAAATGAGGCTTGACTCCAAAAGAGTTAAAACACATTACAATTAAAAGGTGAGAAAAAAAAAGAAAAAAATCATTGTTTGAAAGGATTAAAATTTAAATTATTGTATCAAAATTAAATCTAATTATGTTGTATATTATTCTATATATTTTAAAATTTAAACTAGTCTATAATTTTTTTTTCAATTAAAATTCACATTGCATCAAAATTAAAAATCATTATTACACGGTATCACATTATTTCAGAGATTCAAATATCAAAGATAAAAACATTATTTTCATAACATTACAATATTAATATTAACATATATTTTCAAAATTAATACAAATGCATATGTGAAGAGGGTGTCCATTCTGCGGAGGAAAATTTCAAGCTGAGTCCATTGTGCGAAGGAGACTTTCAAGCTTTCATTGTGCAGACTTTCCCACTAAGCATAATCTATTAATAATAAAAAATGATGTTGCCCTAATTACACAAGGATAAACATAATAATAAATGAGGTAAGTCAAATTTCAGGTGTTCTAACTCTAAAAGAGTTAAAATGCATTACAATTAAAACATGAAACAAAAGCACATTATTGCAAACTACAACATTCATTAATTGAAAGCATTAAAATTTAAATTAACATATCAAAATTAATTCTAATTATATTATATGTTAATTCGATATATATTTAAAAATTAAACTAATCTATATATTAATTTTTCAGTTAAAATTGATACTGCATCAAAATTAAAAAGAATTATTACATATGACATTATTTTAAATCATTAAGATATCAAATATGAAAGCATGATTTTCAAAGCATTAAAATATTAATATTAACACATATTTTCAAAATTAATACAAATGCATATGTGAGAGACTGTGGAGGAAGTCCATTGTGTGGGGAAGCTTTCAATTTTTCATTGTGCATGCCTTCGCACTCCACATAATCTATTAATAATAAAATAACAATTGGTCTTGTGTGGGACTAAAAAATAAGCTTTCAAGCTTTCATTATGTGATCTTTGCACTCTGCACAATATATTAATAATAAAAAATGAAGTGTTACCCATTACAAAGACATAACCATAAATAAATTAATCACCTACATAATTCATTACATCGACACTATGAATAAATAGCAATTAAATATACCAAATCCATCGTTTACGAAAAGTAATGGAAATAAATTCTGATATTCCAAAAGCATCCTATCCATTTACTCCACACTTTTCTCCTATTTCAAGATCATTGATATACATGTCATAAGAATAAAGAATTTACTATATAAAATAAAAATGAATTAACTGTGATCATGACAATTAGCTAAGAAACTGTTAATAATAGATGTAAATAGTAAATTGTGCAAGGACATTTGCAAATAAATATTATGCAAAGACATGTTTAGCTATCTTCTATGATGAATTGACTTGATAGTTGGTCCCAACCATTATGTAAAACCAAAGCAAATTTTATTTACAAATCACTTGACACGTGGTTTTGAACAATATAAAGAAAAGCTAACTATCAAATTCAAGCTAGCTAGACAGAGTCACATATATTGCCCCACATATTTCTTTTGCATACCTACCTCTGTGATCATATTTTCCATGCAAACCTACCTATAGGCATTTGTGTACCTCACATTCATGTGCCAAGGGCAAGTTGGAACACCGAGTGACATAATCGCACGATAGGCACCAAGGGTGACTTGACCGAAGGGCATTGATAATACATGCACGAAGGGCGCAGGATAGGTGAGATGTGCAATAAACATGAGCTAGGCCACATGAGTAGTGAATATACATGACGTGTAGAGTAAGAAAAAGGGACAAGCTAGGAGAGATGTGTAATGATTGTCGACCAAGTGAGACGTGCGATTGGTGAAACGAATGTGGGAGAGTTCAGTGAAACGAATGGTGGGTAAGCATAAGATTAATTGAAATTGGATCATTGTATTTTTTTAATCCATATCAATGTATTTGGAGTGGAAAATGTGGATGAGTCAGCTCACAAGACCATTTTTATCGGTGGGACCTAGTTTGTCAAAACAAGGTCTAAAACCTTACGGGAGAGTTTTGAGGCATACAACGATATTTTTTTGGGGTAAAAATTTTCTGATGATATTCTACACATGAAGATATTTCCAATTGCATAAAAATTTGTTCAATCAAAGTCCGTATGCAAAAGTTATGCCACTCAGAAGTTGACCTTCCTATTTTCACACTTACAGTTCGGGAGGATGCTGCGTTAGCCCCCATAATTCATGGAAAAGGGGATAGCCACACATTTTTGATGTAAGAGAATCTAGAAGAGTTTATTTTATAACCCTAGTTAAGATTTGATGTAGTCAAACTTAACCACTAGTAGGTTATCGAGGTATGTTATAACCAGGGCCACTGGGAGGAAGAGGCATTCCATTTCTTCGAGAGAATTTTGTTCCATAGCTGAGAAAAGAAATCCAGGAGAGATAGGTGGTAGAGAACATAGAGAGAATTTGTGCATTGTAGCATCCCATAGGCCACAAACATTACTTCTTTGTATATGTAACTATATTTCTAGACAGAGAAAGAGAGCTAAGCAGCCTGACCTTCCAGCTGGGTTTCTCCCGAAAGGGTTTCCCAAAGAGCATATCTTGTGTATTATGTGTGTGTGATATTATTTTGTCATTCTCTACTTTTATGCTTGATTTAATTTTACATGCATGCACTAATTACAGTTAATTTTAAATATGTAGAGATTAAATAAAACTATAATAGTGTATAATCTCAGATTTTTAATATAATATTATCAGATATGTTGTGATGAACTATCCAGTGGAATATCCAAGGTAGTTTACAGATCATTTGGTATCATAGTGGTGTGGAGTATCAAGGAAGGTATGTTTCGATGGTTATTTTGGTATCTTTTCATTATAACTCAAAATCCTTTTGCATGGGAAATTTAGATAATGATAAGGATTTATCACGAAATACGAGAGATTAATGAGAAACACTGACAATCGTCATTTCTATGTGCAGGAGGGAGGAAAAACGGAAGGTGGCCATTCAAAAAGTAAAGACAAGGATGAGCTAACTGCTGTCCCTTTGACGGGAAACCAGAAGCAAACCAGATCAAAACAGATCAACCCAGGAAAGGACGCGAAGATACCAACACGGAGCAGAAAAGGAAAGAAGTGATGCATTATTAACGATTCTGCGAATCTCTCAGGATCTTAGATCTTGAGGGATCACTATTTTATCTATTTTCTGTATCTAGATATCTCCGCCATCTTCCTTATAAAAGGGATAGCACTGTTGGCTACCAGGGGGGACGGTTTTTATGTAATTTCTTTTAAGGAAGATCAGAACTATGATCTTTATGTTCTGTTGAAGACTTCAGTTCCTGTAATTTTATTTCATGCCTTAATACAAACTTGTTTACTATTTTATCTTTGAGCCTGGATCTATCTTAAGCGGTGTACCCCTGGAGGCTAAGGGCCCGGCCCTGGAGGACACTTGCTCTTATACCATTACGCGTGGTTTTTGTGTGGTTTGTTCATAGACATAATTTGGTATTCTGCTGTGTTTTAAGAATATTATATTACATGCTCTGTTATGTTTAATTCGTCTCATGTTCCTGAAACTTTATATTGACGTTGTGTCATGTTACCAATCCTTTAACTGTTGATTAATCTCTACAGGACACTGTCACTCCATTACAGAGTTCATTACGATTGTGTTTAGCATTATAACAAGTTATCTTGAAAAGATCTATTTTCACATGATTATCGAATGTTACTGTTCTTCATCTTGAGATGCAATCATATGTGTTTATTTAGATCAATAACAGAAGCATATTGAGTATGTTGTGTTTCTAAGGTCTTGATCGGTAGTGTTGTTCCATCGTATGTGTACATCTTTTAAGATTGAAGGATTGATGTTTTGATTGAAGTGATTAAATAGAATTACAACTTGAGGAACTTGGTTACTGCTGCTATTCCATTTCTGAATCGCTGTTCCATTCCTGAATTGCTGTTCCATTTATTTGCTGTTCAATTTTATTTGTTGTTCCATTTAATTGTTGTTCCATTTCAATTGCTGTTCCATTTCCAGCTTTCTAATTTGCTATTTCTTAAGGACAGTCTCAGGATGTAGTGAGCATCAGCATCTGCTATTTGGCTCCCAGACCTTTGATCTGTTCCCATCAGTTATGAAAGGGATGGGTTATTGCTACCGAACCCTTGGCTGATGTGCTGTTCTATTTCATTACTATTTCCTTTACTTGTCGTTTCATTTCTTTTCATTAAGGACTATCTCAGGCTGTAGTGAGCCCTAGCATCTGCTACCTAGCTCCCAGACCTCGGATTTGTCCTCATCAGTTATGAAAAGGATGGGTTATTGCTACCGAACCTTTGGCTGATGCAATGCTTGGTGTGATTTAGCCTTTTGCAGTAGTTAAGTTGTAGACTCGCATTAGTTTACTTTCGTAGCTTTTAAACAACTGTACTACAAGCATTACTTTGGCAAGTGCTAAGCATCAGACTGAGACACTCTTTGAAATAACCAGACGTTCCTGGATTGGCATATTAATGTGAGGTAACTAGAGGTGAAAGAGACCCTTTTTATAGCTCTACATTTTGGCGCCGTTGCCGGGGAAAGAGTGTAGCCATTTGTCTTTTTTAGAGTAGTGTACGAACTTGCTAGGGAAGAATTGGGTTTTGAAAACGAAAGGTAAGAATCTACGTGTGGAGCATGTAAAAGCCCTACTCCTTTGCCCGCTTTCCTGCAGATTTGCTGCTATCTGCTTAAAACTTAGTAGTTAAATTGAGTGCATGGCTAAGCAGAAAAAGCCGGAGAAAAATCCCAAACCATTACCAAAACCAGAAAAAGCTAAGGGGCCGGTGACCCTTGGTCGATCAACATTCATAGACAAAATCTATAAGAAAGCCGAATCTCAGCTTTCAGTAGGACCCAGGAAAGTTACTTCCAAACAACCTACTAGTTCCCTTCAGGCCTTAGGTTCACCATCTGAAGCCTTTGCTGAGGTGCAGAGTCAGACTGACAAAAAGGAATTTCAAGAAATTGAAAATTCTATTCCAGAACGACTGCAAGAAAGGAATCTCAGTAATCTTTGTGAAGGAGAAGGGGAAACATGGGAAACTGTGGAACCAAGATCTCCTCCTAGGATAACTCAGCCATTGAATAGCCCAAACAAGGGGAGCGCGGTAAAAATTATTATTGAAGAAACCCTATTTCCTCAGACAGAAACCCCAGATAGAGGAAGTGCTATTAAAACTGTTCCTGTTGAAAACATTCCTCCTCAACCTAGGAATACCCTCTTAGATATTCCAGAAGGTTATTGGCATATATTTTACCCAATGGCTCAAAATCCGCTAAACACCGAAACCTCTACATTACAATACCCCATAGTGGATTCCGCAGAAAATGCTCCTATGAAAGCAATTCCCCTTCAACACATTCCTACATTTCACGAACTGACACTAGAGGACCCGGATGCATTCTTATTTGAATTTGATGTACTATGCAGGGGATATGATTACACCACTGACCCCCAGAAACTAAAATTGTTCCCCTCCACTCTGAAAGGGGTAGCTTTAAGATGGTTTATGGGATTAGGTGGTGGAGTTATAAATAACTGGGCATAAATGAAAGAATCTTTTGCAAAGAAATAGCAAGACTACTGTAGGTGTAGAGAACTAAAAGATGAAATATTTCAGATGATAGCTAGAAAAAATGAAACATTAGAAGAATATGTGGAACATTTCCAGTATAATTTGCAAAGATCCCCTTATGCATCGCTGCCCTTGCCTGATAACGTGTTGAAAACAACATTAATAAGGGGCATGAAAAAACAATGGATTGAAACATTAAACATTATGGGGAAAGAGGATATTTACCAGGAAAGTTTTGCTGACATAATTGATCTATGTATCAGGAGTTCGAGAGGCAGTACACGAATCAAACCAGCAAAACATGATCGATTTGCATGGGAAAACAAAATTTCATCTGAAGGAGTAACACGTGTGGAAATTGGGAATTTATTTAAAAATTTTAAAACTGATATACTAGGAACACTGACTACACAATTGGACGTTTTGCAGGCTAAGAAGAAACAAATGGAGGCAGAACAAAATTTAGCAATCTTCTGCCCCAGGTGCAGGAAGAAGCATAGCCATAAGGAGTGTCCATTAGATACAGTTCAGACATGCACCATTTGTACAAGGGATCACTCTACAGAAATTTGTCCCTCATTACCTGGACTGAAAGCGGTATATAAGGAAGCAGAAGAAGAACCAGAGGCAGTATATCTACTTAACCAGCATCAACAGTGGCAGCCACGAAAAACTGGTATGTTTTCAGACCCAGCTTCTTCTTTTCAGTATCCACAGTACAATACTCAATAGTATAATACATGGCAAAGTCAGTTTCAACCCCCATTTCCAAATTGATCATCACAATCGTACCCTTCTGAAAACCCGTGGCTAAATCATACAGGCCAATCTGGCTGGTCGAATCCTCCTTATCCCCCACCATACTGGCAGAACAACCCATATCCACCGCAATGGACTCCCCCCACTTCACAAAGTTCAGTCTGGCAGAACAACTGGCAGAGACCAACACAACAGCCAGTAGGAAACATTCCTTGCCCTCAACCTACACTGCCAGCTTTACAGCAAAACCCCCAATCTAATCTCAGACCCCAACTCCCAGCCCAGCCCAATCCCAATCCAAATAACAGATCGGTCCAAGCACTCCAAATTTTAGAAACACCAGAAGAAGGACCCGATCTGAGGGAGTGCAATGATCTGCAGCTAAGATCTGGGCGTATTATTCAAAAATATGGAAACAAAATAGTTTAGATTGAAGATTAGTTACCTAGAGAACAGCTGTTACAAGAAGAGGATGAAAACATACAACAAACTCAAAATCAAGCAACTACATCCTCTCCCACGTTCCCAGAACGTCTAGTCATACCTCGACCTATACATCAACCTAATTTTGACATTCTGGGAGAATTACAAAATTTGTACATAAAAATCCCATTCCTTCAAGCCATTCAGGATATCCCCATATACGCTAAAACTATCAAGGAATTGTGCATAAAAAGACCGAGAAGGAATGTAATAGATAATCCAAGAGTTCAAGTAGTCGACACTTTATCTGACCTATTATCAGTAAAGGAACCACCTATTAAGTATGAAGACCCAGGTAACCCAATAGTAACTGTTCAAATTTATGGAAAAACCTTAACCAACGCTTTAGTTGATCTTGGAGCTGCAATTAATATATTGACCACTTCTACTTGCCAAAAATTAGGAATTACATCTGTAGAACCCACTTCAACTTTGCTGGAATTCACTGATCGATCTGTGGTTAGACCAGAATGCATATTGCATGATGTTATGGTCTCAGTTGATTCCTGGGAATACCCAACTGATTTTCTGATAATAAATCCTAAAACCCGACTAGATGGACATCCACTGATCTTAGGAAGGCCTTGGCTTGCTACTACTGATGCCTATATTGGCTGTCGGCAAGGAAACATGATCATAACTAAGGGGGCAGATATTAAGAACTTAGTACTATTCCCCCAACGCAGCTAAGCGTCACAATAGTCAAAACTAATAGGCATCCGGTATCATATCTTACTGACAACATTAGATCTCCATTAACTATACAAGAGGTGCTAGAGTTCAAAAATCAAACAGAAGATGATGCCATCAGTAATTTTATTACTCAAACTGAATTCACGTCTCGTACCCAGTGTCATATGATAAAAGCAGCATTTGATAACGAAGTAGAAGAGGAACCTCTGAAAGATACGCATGACCATACAATCTCTGTCACTTCAGTTGCACATAGTAAAATAGTAGAAATCGAACCTGGGAAGACCTTAAACATTAATGCCAACCTTACACCGGAACAAGAAACAAAACTCATCCATATTTTAACAAAATATAAAAATGCATTTGCATCGGATTACCCCGATATGAAAGGAATTGATCCTCAATTATGTACACACCACATCTACATAGAAAATGATGCAAAACCTATTAGACAGCCTCAGAGAAGACTAAACCCTCACCTAAAAGTAGTAAAAGACAAGCTCCAAAAACTTTTAGATGTTAACTTTATCTACCCTATCTCTGATAGTAAATGGGTCTCCCCGCTTGTGGTGGTATCGAAAAAGAATGGGAAGTGGAGAATCTGTGTGGACTATAGAGAACTAAACAAGGCAACACAGAAAGATCACTTTCCTCTCCCATTCATCGATCAAGTATTCGATACTTTGGCAGGCAAGAGATTCTTTTCTTTTCTTGACGGCTTCAGTGGGTATAACCAAATACAAATTGCCCCTGAAGATCAGGATAAAACTACTTTTACTTGTCCTTGGGGAACGTTTTCTTACCGAGTTTTACCTTTTGGTTTATGTAATGCCCCTGCCACATTCCAAAGGGCTATTCCTAGCATATTTACAGATCTAATAAATGAAGGATTGGAAGTATATATGGATGATTTTACTCCATACAGAGAGGAGTTTGACCAAGCATTGGAAACACTAGAAAAAGTCCTACAACGCTGTATAGCTACCAGGCTTTGTCTAAGCCACGAAAAATGCTACATTATGATGATAGAAGGACTTATTCTAGGACACTATATTTTAGCAGCCGGCATTCAGGTAGACCCAGCCAAAATCCAAATACTTTTGCTTATTCCTAGTCCTACTACTCAAATAGAGGTACGTAGTTTTCTTGGAATCTTTGGTTATTACAGAAGATTTATAGAACATTATTCACGTATTGCTGCACCATTGTATGCACTAACTGGTAATATTGATTTCCTTTGGACAGAGAAATGCGAACGTGCTTTCAATGATCTAAAAAAGCTTGTATCTACAGCCTGAGTCCTTCGCTGACCAAACTGGGATTTGCCATTCCAGATATCATCCGATGCCTCAGATACAGCCATTGGAGCGTTCCTTGGTCAGGAGGAGGATAGAAAACCATACGCCATTTATTACATTAGCAAAAATCTATCCCTGCTGAATTAAATTATACTGTAACTGAAAAGGAATTTCTAGCTGTTATACATGCTATCAATAAATTCAGACATTACATCACTAGATATCCCGTTATCTTATACACAAATAATTCTGCTATAAAGTATTTAGTGAATAAACCTGTCACAAATGGCAGAATAACCAGATGGCTGATTTTATTGTAGGAGTTCGACATTACAATCAAGGATCGACCTAGCAAAGAAAACCTAGTAGCTGATTTCCTCTCAAGAATGCCAAAACCAGTCGATGCAGCAACAGTTGAAGATCAGTTTCCAGATGAGCATCTCTTTGCTGTTGCTGTTCAAACACCCTGGTATGCTGATGTCGCCAATTACCTAGCAGTAGGTAAGTTACCAAAACATCTAACCCCTAATGAGCGAAAACAGATTGTCCAGCGAAGTACCGGATTTTCCTGGATTGGAGGTTATTTGTTTCACACAGCGGCAGATATGCAAATCAGGAGGTGCATTCGACAAGATGAAATATTTGATATATTGAAAGCATGCCATGACCAACCATGTGATGGACATTTTTCTGATCATAGGACTGCACATAAAGTGTTACATACAGGGTATTATTGGCCCACAATTTTTAAAGATGCAAAGAAATTTGTCCAAGCATGTGATAGTTGCCAGAGGGCGGGACGCCCTAGTCACTCAGATGAGATGCCCTTGAAACCATAGTTAGTCATTGAACCATTTGAGTGATGGGCCCTTGATTTTGTGGGGCCAATCAACCCACCTTCAAACCAGAAAACATACATTCTAGCAGCAACAGAATATGTCACCAAGTGGGTTGAAGCAAAAGCCTTTCCCAGAGCTACAGAAGAATCTATTATACAGTTCCTGCTCCATCTATTTGTACGCTATGGCCTCCCTAGAGAGATAATCACAGATGGAGGGCCACAATTTGCTAGAAACAGAATAGCGGAAACACTCAACAATTATCATGTTCAGCACAAAATGACCACCCATATCACCCACAAGCAAATGGGCAAGTAGAAAGCAATGACAAGATAATAGAAACAATTCTAACTAAAACAGTTGCATCACATAGACGTGATTGGGCTGCCAGACTACCAGAAGAACTGTGGGCTTATAGAACAACATGGAGAATCACCATTGGCCACTCACCTTACTAGCTTATGTTTGGAAAACAACCTATCTTTCCTATAGAATTTGAAATCCAGACATTCCGAACAGCACAAGAAGTGGGGTTAGACTTAACCGAGGCGCAAACTAATCGATTGCAACAGATTAATGAGCTAGATGAAATTAGACTCTCTGCACTTCAACATACTGCCCTGATACAACAGCAAAGAGCTAAGTGGCATGATGCCCTCATAAAAAATAGAGTCTTCCATGAAGGAGACTGGGCTCTTTTATATGACTCTAGATTTCAGGATTTCCCCGGGAAACTCCAGACTCGTTGGTTGAGACCATATGAAGTTCAAAAAGTATATGACAATGGTACCCTCACATTGATTACCATTGATGGTTCTGGGTATACCTTTAAGGCAAACGGCGATCGAGTCTGTCTCTATCGCAAACCACTTACTCGGGAGTCCTTCTGCCAACAATTATGCCAAGATTCAGATATGGAGATCTTACGGGAGGAAGACAAGTCTCCTCCACCAATAGCTCACTAAGAAGTTTACTTATTACAATTTGTATATAATTATTAGAATTATGTTTGTACATATTTTTTCAGCATCTTGTGATTTTTGTTGTTCCTTTTCCAAAAGGAACAACACTTGTGATTTTTGATGTTCCTTTTCCAAAAGGAACAACACTTGTGATTTTTGTTGTTCCTTTTCCAAAAGGAACAACACTTGTGATTTTTGTTGTTCCTTTTCCAAAAGGAACAACACTTGTGATTTTTGCTGTTCCTTTTCCAAAAGGAACAACACTTTTGATTTTTACTTTTCCTTTTCCAAAAGGAACAACACTTGTGATTTTTGTTGTTCCTTTTCCAAAAGGAACAACACTTGTGATTTTTGTTGTTCCTTTTCCAAAAGGAACTGATTTTTGTTGTTCCTTTTCCAAAAGGAATAGCACTTGTGATTTTTGCTGTTCCTTTTTCAAAAGGAACAACACTCCTGATTTTTGTTGTTCCTTTCTAAAAAAGAACAACATTTGTGTGTTTTTGCTGTCTCTGCAAGCAATCAGCACTGTTTGATTTCTGAAGGAACGACACTTGTTTGATTTTACTGAACGACACCAATGATTCCCACTGCTCCTTTCTCCAAACGAGCAACCATTGTTGTTCCCTTCCTTGAAAAAGCACTACTCATAAGATTTGAAACAGCTCGTTCCTTCTCAAGGATGTAGAATGCTGATGATTTTTCGAGTATTTTTTAACACAACTATCTACTTATGTGATGAAAACAAAAGCACAGTATACAAAAATCGGTAAATCACAAATCGCTATCCTTATAAGTAACTGCCCTGAATTGGTGAAAGGACGTAAGGAAAAGTTATGCTTATTTATCACCTTTTGTTGCCATTGTTCCACTAACTCTGTTTTGATTGGTTATCTCTATCACACTGATTCTTTTATCTATTTTTATCATTCGTCAATAAGATCAAAGAGTCTATATCTTCCTATTGGGATTTTAAGACTTCTTCCACCATTCCTACTCTTAAGGAGTGTTGAACCACCCTTTGTGTATAAATAGGAAAGGTTCTCCATTAAAACCAAGAAAAAATAAATAAATAAGCAAAGCAGTTTTGTCAAAATTGCAGGATAGGGAGTCTCATTACGAGCTGGCCTACCATGATCATCAGGATGGAAGTGAAGTGGCATTCCCATTAGGGCCACCACACCTGGGAAATGGTCCAAGAGGTATATCAAAATAAATAAATAACCCTTGGAACAGGAGGTCTCACCACGAGTCGGCCTGCCCACTATTCACTCCTTGCTCGTGAATGGCACTATGACTAACTGGTTACCAAGCCTGCATAGTGGCCTACAGTTTTGACATCATATAACACTTCCTCGCATACACAAAGGACTATGGTTCCCGGGGCGAAATAAACAACTCTGCCAAGGTTATGGACACCTGTCGGTAGCAGAGATCTATTAATGGTATTGAAGTCGTAACCTTTACACCAATGGGAAAGGAAATTAGAATCTTTGTATCTTATAACGTGATAATTTAATTACCCAACCATATACCACATGACTATTTATTATCGCCAATCATTACGGAGCTAGTGACAGTGACCGCATGGGGCTCGCTCATTATGGAAAATGTCTATTCCCGAACTTCCATCAACTCACCACAGTTGCTTACGTATTAAAAGTGATTTAACTTTTCACCTCGATTCCAGTAATACGCTGTTTTTGCAGACATGGCATATCTTCATAAGCTATTCCATAAAGGCCTCACGGACAAAGCGGACGTTGCTCTTTTATTTGACGGCTGGGACAGCCTACATATTGCGAGGGGGGGAGGAGTAACCTTATTATTCCCCAGAATACGTGTCAGCCCATTATTCGAGAAGATCTTGTACTCGAGCACAACACGGCTCAACGGTATGATCATTTGCCATTTTTGTTTTCTTTTGCATGAATTGTTGTTCGAAGTTATTCCCATTGCATACGCCGTTGCATTTAAATTTGAATGAGAAACACGCCACCAGCTTCTCTGCGTCTTAACGAACAGCTGTTGTTCCTTTGAGAATTTGCAAGTGAAGCCATGGGTGGAAGGTCAGTCCGCAGAGAACCACAAACATTGACTGTTTCAGCTGCAGTCAGAAGAATTCTGAAGAAACCACGATGGTTGACCTACCTCAACCTCCTCAAGGAGTTTAATGAAAGTGTGGTGAAGGAATTTTTACAAAACCTACAGGAAGAACACTCCACAATTAGAGGAAAACGAATAGAGGTCACGGACAATATAATAGCAAAAGTCACAGGATTACCGGCCACAGGACCAATATGGACAATAAAAAAGGAAAGGCTGCAGAAGATTGTGGAAATCTTTCAGGACGAAGGCCAGAGTTTAACAGTTCGAGGAAAGGGGGTGCTACCAACAACGCTAGGAGAGCCATGGGCAGAATTGGCGAAAATTGTCCAGAGCTACATTACTTGCGAGGGCAAAAAAGACGTGGTAAGACCACGACATCTAAAACTCCTAGCTATCTTAAAACAAAAATGTTCTGTGAATTTACCTGCATTGCTTAATTCGCTATTACATGATGTGGCACAAAGTATGAAAAAGGAACAGCACAAAGAATCTGTGGTTAGCCACCACGGATTAATTCGCTTGATAGTAAGCCATAGTCTTACTCAGCAGGAGAGCAGCTGGGAAGAACTAATTGATATTATTAATGAAAGGACGACCACATCTAGATGTCTAGAAAAACGAAAACAAATTGATAGCACACCCTAACGCCCTGAGAAACGAAAGAAGGACGCTTGCACAGAAGTGCAAGCTGAAAAACAAGCCGAAATGAAACTTGAGAAACAACCCGACGTTGGTACATCTAAACAACCAGCAAAACGTAGAAATTCGGCACGACTTGCAGGGATACAAGCAAAGTTAAAGAAACCCCGGGCTCGCACGAGCCAAGTGATAGAGATTATAGATGAGCAATCGGCAGAGACAGTTACAGAAGAAGAAAGTAATGAGGACGTAGAACAATCCACAAGGATAGAGGCGGAAGAAGAAAACAACAGACAAACAGAGCAGTCCACCGAAGAAGAAACAAAAGAGGAAGATGAAGAACAGTCAGCGGAAACAGAAACAGAAGGAGAAGAAGAATAGGATGAAGAAGAAGGAGACGAGAAGGAAGAGGTTGGGCAGCCCGAGCAGGAGGGAGGAAAGGAACAGCAGGGGGGAAGCCCAGTACAGAACCCGATAGGGGAAGATGAATTGGCCAATATTCTGGCCAATATGGGCGAGTATGGCCAGCCCCTGAGTCCATCCAACCTCCCGACCGAAGAAGAAACCCAGGAAAAAGATGTACCCAAGGAAGTGCATGCGGAAGAAGTATAAATAGAAATTTCACCCATCCATGATGAGAAGGAAACAGAAAATATCAGGCAGGAACAACCCGTTCCTAGTCAGAAGGCACCAGAGGAGAATCCGGAGGAAATAAGGGAAGAGGAAGAATTGGCCCAAGAAACAACAGAGCCAAGAAAGGTTCTTACCCCGTATCAGCCACCTCAAGAAGAAAATCCAGAAATTAGTCACACTCCAACCCACGACAAACAGTCAGCTATTCTTTCTGAGAAGTTGATGGAAATAAGGGAATTGCAAAAGGAAAAAGGGACACTGTTAAACGTGATAGTCAGGCTTCGCCAATAGATTAGGCTTCTAAAAGCAAGACAAAGGGGGGTAGGGACCTCAACAAGAAAAAATTCGCCCAAGCCAATAAGACCCTGTAAGAATTAAGAGGCGAAGAACCAGGAGCCGTTCCACTACCCAAAACCCTGACAGAAGCCAAACTGTTGTTCCTAATGAAGCAGAAAGACAAACTACTGTTCCAATTGAAACAGAAGAATGGACTATTATTCCATTTGAAAAGGAACAGCAGTGGGCTGGAGTTTGTGTTAAAATTGAAAAAGATGATAAGGTGGTTCAGATGGAGGCACCACCTTCGGGAGTAATAAGGGTTATGAATTCAAAACAGTGTAATAAGAAAGTCCAAGTAAAACTCCCAGCCTCCACGGATGCATGGAAAAAGGACCCAAAAAAAAGAACCCTTCACCATCATTTGAAGCAGGCCCAACAAGAAGCAAAAAAGCTCAGGGAACAAACGGTCCCCCGTGAAAAGTATGAGGAATTAAAACAGCAGTTAAGGAATGTCAACCTGTCAGAAAGCCAAGCCTTCGAAGGATGACGAAAGGAGCAAGAGAAAGTTTCCAAGGTAACCCATAGATTAGATGTAGTTATTAAACAAATGGATACCTTGTGTGCTCTGTACAATGATTCCCTAGCATGTAGAGCCCTGCCAAAAATTATGTCCTGTTTCTAATGGAAAGATACTTGTAATTTAAAATTAAGGCCGTTAGGGCAGGTGCTCCTATAGAAATTAACACTATAGATGATTTTATAAACTGCTGTAAGAATTATGGGGTAAAAGTACAAAGGTTATTGTGTGAATTTTATCTGCATAACCTTGTACTAGAACAAGAGACCGAGCTAAACCTTGGCCCTTTTGTTGGAAACATTCAATTAAAAGCATTCATTTCATTTGAAGTCAAACAAATTAAATGGCTCAAAGCCTACAATGCATTTCAGAGACAAGAAAACGGATTAGACCTATGGGTAAGAGCTGAGCCT
>APFE031478654.1:0-67889 GCA_000404065.3 Pinus taeda | reverse complement strand
CTGTCTAACCGAGCTCATCCACGGATCCCATCGTGATATATTACCAGGGCCCACCACCTTCGTTCGACATTCCGAGGATTCATCCACTTGGCTAACTTCAGGGCATGGCTCTGATACCACTTGTTAGGACTCTGGACATCACAAATCTCCACAGTGGTATGATATTGTCCACTTTGGGCCTAAGCCCTCATGGATTTGCTTTTGGAATTACCCCAAAAGGCCTCATACCAATGGAGATATTTGTCCATCCTTATATACCCTTGATCCTCCCCACTTCTAGTCAATGTGGGACTTTGGTCGTATACCCAACAATTTAGGGCTCAGTCACACCACTACTAATGTTTGCCCCTTTGGGAAGAGGACTTAGAAGAATGTATAAATTAATCTATATGCATACTTCTTCTAAGATGCAAGCAAAAGGAACTATCTTAATCCTATCTCAATTAGGCAGATACATACCTAACCCAATTAAGAGCAAGATAATTAAAGTATCGGGATTTAAATATGTCTGGCTTATAATGAATATCAAACTAATGAATTAGTTCAATTAACTAACATTATGAATACCAAACACATCCTATTGAGACCTCTTAACTTAAATAATTAATCAACAACACTCAGGAAGAAGTTCACAAAATGATATTGATCATTTAATCAGTAACTTGAATAATTAAATAATAATATGCGGAAGAAGTTCACAACATATCACTATTCAACAAACTAGTTTTATGAGACAGATTTATGAGTAAATAGTTACTCAGACATCAGAATTTAATCCATAAGAGTAGAGATACATGATAACATAAAATTGAGATAAAATACCCATACCCACAAGAGTGCACAAATATGAAATTAAATTGACACATTCCTCTCATCATAAAATGAAAGAAGTATTTAAAATAATAGTATTCGAAATACCAATTTTATTGAATCCATCCTCTAGCTCCAGTCTCCAATAATCTTTTACAGTGCCTGAGCTTTTGCTTTCAAAAGTAGAGCTACAATAGTGAAAACTCTATTCATTATACATAACTCAGAATGTAAAAGAAAAACCTAAAAAATCTCCAAATGTGAGATTTTTACTCCTGCCACCTACAACTCTATATCCCTATTATAGAAGTGCTTTTATAATTCCATAATTGCAGAGGAGAGAAGCCCTTATTACATTTTTCAATCTGCTATTAATAATATTTATAAAGGAATTCAAACTAGGAAATTTTGTTGAAGAAGAAATGTGTTTAATCAATTTTTATTAGCTCAAAATTTCATTCTTGTATTGCTAGAGCCTTCTTATTGATTGAAACTTTTTTCTCTTCATCTCTTCAACTGTTTTCCTACAAAATCAAATCAAAACAAAATTAAAATGCAAAAATAAAATCAAAATGCCACATTTGGAATTACAACAAATCTAATCAAATTCAATTAAATAAATAATTGAAAAGGAAATATAAGATTTCTATTGATTCCCATGATGATTTAATTAGCCAAGGATATCATTGAGGAATGGATTTTCATTCAAAAGATGCTTGGGCAAATGAAAATGCGGAAAATAAATCTCAGGAAAATTAGTTTTATTCAAAATTCTGAGCTTGATTTCTGCTAGATTTTAAACATGATTAATGATATAATATGTTAATGAAACCTACTCATAAATGTTCTCCTTGATTTTATCTCTGCAATGAGCCGTCCTGGGCCTCATTTGGCCAAGTAAAACTCAATTTATGAGCCTCCAAAGTTGATGAGTAAAATCTGGCACAATTCTGGAATTTCTGTTTCCTAGGCTAAAAATCATAATTTTTTAATTAAATTCTAATCCTAAATTATATTATAGTTATTTAATAATTAACTCTAACTTAATTATTAGTTAACTAATATATAAAATTAATTTAATTAACACTAAATCTAGTTTTAATTATTGATATTAATCTAAATTATTTAAAAGTTAATTATTAATGGAACTAAATAAAATTTAAACACTAATTAAAAATTGTTATATTATATTTATTATTATAAATTCAGATTATATTAAAATTATAATATAAATTATAATTATAATATAATAATATAAATATAATATTTTAACAAACCATTAGAATCAATCCAAAGTGACTTCAAACATTGAATTGTTTTAATTTCAAACTTACGTGAGGAGTGGAGTTAATGGAGGAGGGGGGAATAGGGAGGGTGAGGTGGAGTGAGTGGAGTATGATGTGAGGGTGAAGTAAGGTGGAGGTACAAGAAGCATAAGGCGATCAATAAAAACTTAGATTAAAACCTTTTATCCCATTGATGTATCGCATATCACATGTTTTAAATGTTCCATGTTAATGTTTAAGTTTTTGTGATAAGATTTTGGAAGAGAATTTTGCAAGAAATTGATTTTGTTTTATAAGTTTTTGTGATCTGGGTCTTGGGGGCTATTACATTAATGAAGATGAGTGGGGCCCATGTAAATTATTAATCCTCCATATTGAACTATAACCATTTTGCAATTTTGAGAACTTGGTCTTGGAAATTGGTCTTAAAATAATAAATTGGAGTAAATGACGAAGATCCTGAAACATGATTTCCTCTGTTGTATGACTTAGCTCAGTCATTTTGTAGGACCGTTAGCAAAAAAATGAAAAATTAATAAAAATTAACTAAAAGTCAATATTTACAATGAATGACCATTGGACTTAATTATTTACAAAAAATGAAATAATATACAATTATTTACAATTTTAGTACAGGGAAGAAAATGATCAAAATTCAAAGGAGTGCCATTTACAACCTCGTTGACCAAATGATTTGAAACAAGTATCGATGGAAAGCTTGTGAAAAAAACAGATTTAATGAAACAATAAAAATGAAAATCCAACAAAAATGAAAAATAACAAAGTTGCAGGATAATTAACTTAATAAAAATCATAGAAGGTGTTTAGCCAAAAATTAATAGAAAGGGTCCTCGTTATTGAAGTACATAAATAAAAAAAATGGGGTGGTTGTGAATTACCACAACATATTGCCAAGGTTCTTTTCATTTCTTTTAATGAATCACTTTCTCCCAATCACCTTGAGGTGTTTACTTGATGCAGGTCTACCCTTCCAAAACTCATATGGAGTTTCATAACAATCCAGCCAGAGATGAGTTATGTTTGAAAATTATACTATTGTCTGAGTTTCTTCTCCCCAAAAGTGATGAGCCACTCTTGCTTCATCTAACATCGCTCTAGCCATTTCCTGGACTATTTGGTTCTTCCTTTCCACAACTCCATTTTGCTAAGGAGTTTTGGCCACTAAGAACTACCTTCTAATACCTTGCTCTTCACAGAATTCTTCAAACTCTTTTGAGGTGAACTCTCCACCTCTATTTGATCTCAAGAATTTTATCTTCAAATCTTTCTCATTATCTACCTGAGCCTTAGACATCTTGAAGTGATCAAATTCTCTCGAATTCTCTTTTAGGAGAAGAATCCAAGTAGCCCTCATGTAATGATCAATGAACAACAGGAAGTACCTTTATCATTTTCATGTTTTTGTTCTTGTGGGGCCACAGATATCTGTGTGAATAAGATCCATAGGTCTGGATGAGGACAACTCTTTCGTTTTGAAATGAGTCCTATTCTTCTTTCCAAACTGACATGACTTGCATATGGTGTTATCAAGCCTTGAAAATCTAGGTAATCCTTTTACCATGCCTATCCTTCTTATCATTATCAAGCTAACAAAATTCATGTGTTCGAGCCTCTTATGCCACAATCATGATTCACTAGTTGTTCTCAAGTAATAGCTCAGTCTTGAGTCACCGAACACATAAATGTTATTGTCAGTCCTGACTACCTTCCCCACTAGTTTTCCATTTTTTATATTCTCGATCTCACAATATTTAGATCGGAAGGTCGCATCATAGCCTTTATTAGACATCTGCTTAACACTTAGCATATTGTGTTTGAGGCCTTCCACATACATCACATTCTATGCTTTGTTCTTCTGATCAAGACTGACCACTCCTTTTCCTTTGATTCTTGCTAGAGAGTTGTTGCTAAAGGTAACATTGCCCCCTCTATATTTTTCTTTTAGTCACATAAACTTTCCCTTGTCTCTAGTCATGTGTTTGGAACAACCACTGTCTACATAAGTTTTTTTTTCTTTATCATGCACTAATAAGGCAAGCCCACATGACATGCTCTTTTTGGTCTTTCTTTTCCATATTATTTTATCTTTTTGTATGTTAGTCTCTATATTAGTTTGAGATTTAGACAGTTATTCAGACATTCTTCTATACTCACTAGCCTTGTGCCTGAAATTATTACATTCAACTTCGCTTTGTAGGGGAGTGAAGGCATTATGATTCCTAAAAGAAGAGTCTTGTGACTTAGTAGTTTGGTGTGAATTAAACTTGAGATTTCCATCTCTTTCAACTTTGAAACTTCTACAACTAATATCTTTGTGTCCAAATATATGACACCTGTAGTAGTGACAATAAAATAAGTAGGCACGCTCATTGTCAAAAACATTATGAGGTTTAGCAGACAAATACCTTAGTCAACTATCTATTTGACTCATCCTCCATTGAATATCTCCTTTTTGTTCAGAATCTTTTTGTCTTCGCGAACTCATTCATGAATATTCCTCTTATTATTGTAGGGTTCTTCAACTCATACAGACCTGAGGTTTATTTGTGTCTTCCCAATAGAAGATTCTTGTTCCTTTAAGCACCCCAATCCAGTTCTGATTCCTAAGGGCCTTTGACAACTCATAATATGATTTAATCTTCCAGTCCCTTCAACAAATATCTCTCTTAAAGCCTTCTCGGTCTTTGCTTTTTCAAGGTTATTTCTTAGAGATACCACCTCTTCTTAAAGATAATGGATGTTTTCTTCCCATTCTTGACTCATATCTTTAAGTACCTCTTCTGTTCATCTAGATTCCTCCAACTCAACCTTTAAATATAAAAAGACATTTTTTGCATATTTTTGAGGTCATTTCCATTTTCAACTTTAGAAACTCTTATTTTAGTTGCTTGTTATCCTCTTTTAGCTTCTCATTATTTCCTTGTTCTCCTCTCAACAGAAGAGCTAGACTATCCTTTATCTTGATATCCTCTTCTTGAGTCAAAATTTCTTGAGTCAAAAGTTTGTGTAGAACAAAGATAGGGGGTTTTTAGTATAGTAGTTTATAATTCCTGGTATCCGGCAGGGCTTAGTGATACCAGCATATGTAAGCAAGTCTCATTCCAGTGAAAGCTGTCTGTAAGGGTTTCACTTATTGGACGAGGGGGCCCAACCTTTATCGCTTACCTGGGACTGATTCCTTTGATTTTTTCTGCTACTGGGCTAGACCTGGGGGTTTGGGATAAAGAACTTGCTAAAAGTAGGTTCATCATTGCACTAGGAAGTGCAAGCCCCTTTGGGACCTTGTTGAGTTGAACAGTGCTAAGGAAGTACGACAGTAGCCCCGGAGAGGAAGCTAGTGAAAGCCCAAGCTTGCAAGAGGAATGCTTGCTCAGTGCACAGAGCAAAAAATGCTTCCTGTTCTGCCCAACCCATTCCCAGATGGGGAGGAAGAATGAGTCACATGCCTGATCGGAAGGAATAGCACTAGGATAAGGAATAATGTTAGCCGGAGAAAAATAAGGTATTTTTGATATGCAACTCCTCATTACTTGAGTTATACGTTCCTTCTTCTGCATGCTAGAAGTCTTCCTTCAACTGTTTGTTTTTCTGCTTTGTTCAACTCATCAAGGGAACTGATGGGTTGTCCTTCAAGATCTACCACTCCTTCCTCTTCTTCCTCTTTAGTGTCCATAAGACCCTGTTTCTTGGAGTTTGTTTTAAGGGTTATAAGAAGATACTCATTTGACCAATTTTTTAATGAGCCTTCACAGTCTAATTATGGGTCTAAACTATCCTTTTTTAAATAGAACCCCTTCTTCTTGTAGTTTTTCTTCTTCTGAAATGTTTCAGATTTATTTCTAAATTTCATACCTTCTTCTCTTTCAGTCCCCTCTTTCTTAGGGAATTTGGAAGGGAAATGTCCAACTCTTCCATAGTAGAAACACTTAAAAGGAAACTTCCCTTTATATTTACTAGAGCCTCACTTCAATTTTTTTCTTGTTGAGCTAGATCCTGATTAGATTCATTGCTAGAGCCGTCTCGATGTAATTTGTGTTCCGTGCCCTTATTGGATACTCTAAATTCAACTTACTTTGGTTTAGATTTCTCTATTCCTACTCTCATCTCATAAGATGTGAGAGTACCATGTAGCTGATCCATCTTGAGATCCTTTAGGTTGACCATTTCCACTATAGCTAACATTTTTGCATTAAATATTAGGGGTAGAGATCTTAATACTTTTGAATGATCAACTCTTCCTTAACTTCCTCTCCAAGTCCTCTAATAATATTAATTACTTCATCAACTCTAACGAAGTACTCAGTTATGCTTTCATTCTTAGTCATTTTCAATATTTTAAACCTCATTTTGAAAGTCTGAAGCTTTTCTTGCTTCACTTTTTCATCTCCTTCGTGACACTGGTTAAGGTTCTCCCACATCTCATAGTAGACTTACAATGCATAACCTTGACAAATTGTGACTGATTGACACCAACAAGAATGGAATTGTTGGATTTACGATTACTTAGATACAGTTTCTTGCCATCTCCATATGTAGGGGGAATATTTGGGACATTCTAATTTACTAGTACTGAGGTTTAAACATCTACTCCTATGGACATAAGATATGCCTCCATTCTTATGTTCCAAAAGGCATAATTGGCTCCATCAAATATGGGTACCCTACTTGAATAAACTTCTTGACACTCTTTCCTATTCATAATTCCTATAGGATATACCTTCCAGTGGTTAAACTATTACTAAAGGAAGTTGGTTTGGATACCAATTATTGGAATTAAGGAATTGTTGAGAGCAGGGGTGATGAACCAGTAATTCCTGATGATGAACCACACTAGTTGGTTCGAAATGCATCGACAAAGGTCTTTTTCATGTGATTTACGCCGAAGCTCTTCTTACAACTATGATGAATCACAGAAGCCTCAATTCTACAATTAAGAAACTCTTAATTTTATTTTCTTATTGTGCTTATACTTCCTTCTTATGTTCTTTCATATGTCAAAGAATTTATTCATGAGGTAGTAAATCTTATAAACTTTTAGAACACATACTCAAACAACAATCTCATGATTAGCATACATTTGACACAGTGTTTTCACGTGGAAACCTAGAGGGAAAAAACCACCAATTTGTTCTTTGTTTTATGATGTAATTTAAGCACCAAATTAATTACATTTGTTTATTTGTGAGCACCCACTCACTGGAGGCACAAACCCAATTTTTTTAGCAAGCACCAACTTGCCAAGAGGCACCATCCTATTTTGTTTAGCAAGCACAAACTTGTTAAGATGCATCAAATATCTACTTATACATCGTCATGGAGACTCTACTTTGCAATTATTTTCAATTGCATGCACGGGAAGTCTTTGGCCATCAACCTTATAGTTATGCATTCAAAATCACAATTGTTGATTCATACATCTTTATGGAACCCTATACCATCAAATAAAAGCTTTTAATCGTAGTGTTTTGTAGTGGTGCAACACTATGAGATAATCGATTTCGACCTCCGATCAAGTCTATCACCTTTTGTATTATCCCTTGTTATATCTCAACCATAGTAATTTTTTCAATCACAAAGTGTGAACCATATCAGATATCGGCATTTTTCATTTGTGGCCAATTTCCTAACAACCACAAACCCATGATTGTTGATCTCTGATTTTCAAGCTCCTTCCTCTGAGCCCTTACCACACACTTCTCACCATAGGACCGAGGGTGGTGACTAGGGGCTTGGCCTTAAGGCCTAAGTCTTTTCTCACTCTCCCAGGAGCCTTTGGTTCCCTTAAGACTTCATGACCACCTGCTATCCCGCATCCCAAAAAAATTTCATTATGACAGATGGGCCAACCACTGGAAACTTCCAATCATCGATTGCTGAAGTCATGTCATCTCATGTCATGTGGCATCCTCTAACGAGTGACACATGTCACTCAGATATGTCCCATTGGGCCATCCATAAATAGCGAAACAGTCTGCCATGTGTCCCTCTATACTGTGATGTCATGCTAAATGGCGGCCAAGTGTCCATTATAGGAACCAATTAGATCCTTCCACTTTTCCTCATTGGAGCTCTTCTAATGTTATCTTTTGTCCTTATCGGAACCAACAGTATGCCTTCGCATGTCTCGCCTAGAGGAGAGAGAAAAGGGCCTCACCTACTATGGTTGTTTACCAAATTCCTTTCTATTTTCGTTTTTGGGCCCCCTGGCAATTTAACAAGGAATGTATAGTCTCGACTTATTCCCCGATATTGTGAGACCTCTAAGATATGGGATCACCAATATGAAATTCGTTGAGGCCTCTGATATGCGATTCAACAAGACCTTCGATTGCGATTCATCGGGACCTTCGATTTTCTAGGACTATTGTGTGTGGAGCTTGATTATCTTCTTTATTTAGAGGTATCACCACATTGGACCCCATTTCATAATGTGGCGACAATGCCACCCATTTATGTGCGTTGTCAGGGGGATCAAAGGGGGGCGACTACAATTAATTGGAGCCCCCCCCCCAACCAGCGAGGGATCGTGGACAGCATCCTAAAATCTAAAAATAGATATAATCTGTCTTTTAAAATGCTTTAATTTCAAAGTCAATCTGGGTCATTCATTAGGCGGAAATATGATGGTAGAAGTTATGTTTAATTTAGGGTTTCTTTCCCTAGAAGAAAACCCTTCACTATATATGAGGGAATTGTATTGTGTCTATGCATATGTGTATTCTGAGTAAGAAAGAGAGAAGATATTGTGTGAGAGCGAAGAGGAAATTACAACGGATTTGTTGTAGGTTGTATCTCTTTCTTTTTATGGATAATATAAAAGGAAGGATTGGTTGTTTCTCTGTGGATGTAGCCCAAATTGGGTGAACCACGTATATCCGTGTGTCTCTTGTTTTATGGGTTTTCTATATTTATATTTTTGCAATATTTTTATGTGTTCCATTTCTCTGTAATATATAATTTTCTAATAGAGACATTTGATTGCGATTTGTTGCGACCTTCGATCTCTGATTTTCCTTACTATACAGGGCTTGAATCATCCTAAACTTCAGTACACCATATCTCTCAAACCACAAATCCATTTATCGACTTTCACAGACCGTTGGAAAGACCTTCAAAAAAAATTTCCAATGAAAGGAGTTTGATTAACCACTAAGCCCATCTTTTGCTTCAAAAGATGGCTCTAAAGTATTTACCTAGCTAGGATCACAACCACCAAGGCATGAAGCCCCATCATGAGGTCGATCCTTGTTTGACATGATTGCCAACACTTACACAATGTGCCATGTTCATACCATCAAATGTACAACAAAAAATTTGAATTTAGCTTCTCCGAGTTAGATAAAAAGATAAAGAAATACATGGTAGTTTATTAAAAATGATGTTTTGGTCAATTTTTCAAGAAAAAATTAAAACATAATTGAAGGATAAAATGTAGAATAAACAAATTAAGACCAAACTAAATAAAAATATCGATGACAACCATGAAAAGGATCCCCTTTGATAGGATACCTAAAAGAGATCTTGGGATCTAAGGAAATCATGAAAATAAGGAGAAAATTTGTGTTGGAAATGAAACAACTTTGAGGATTATTTTATAATATTTGGATAGTAAAAATATTGAGTTGTACAACAGAAATCATGATTTTCACTTGAATATCATCATCATTTGGAATTCATGTCAGCACTAAGGAACTACTACATTTTGAATATAGATGTAAGGAAATTTTATAAAAATGATCTTATAACATATATATTTTAGATGGAGCATGCTTTGGTCTACACCAAGTGGCATCATTACAAAATGTAAATATTGCAGCAATGTTTTTAGAATCGTATCAACATCTAGTGTTTCAATTGTTTTATAAAAGGAAAAATTATTAGTTTATATCCTGCTCCATTTTGATAGAGGAATTTGTTACATCTCCTATTACAATACCAATTTTTTTTTTTCATATCCTCATTAGATGTTCATCACACCAATAGCATTCCCTTTTCCCGTTTTGTTTTTCTACTATTATACTACAATTCTGATGGTTGGTCACTATCACTTGCTTATTCATGTCTATGCCCTTTATTTCTATGTTTTATTCATTTGGTTTATGTATTGGAGGCCATATAGTGGGTACTATTCCAATCCTTCATGCTCTAGGCCCCTTGTTGTATTGAACTTAAAGGGGATACCTCTCTAGAAAACTTACACAAAATACTTGTTATCATTACTTTAACAATGAATAATGTAATCTACCTCTTTACACTTTACCTTAAACTACATACCTCGAATTATCTAACCTGACCATAAATTTTTCAGGGTAAAGTTGCCTTGATTGTGTGAAAGCACTGATTCGATGACTTAAGTTTAACCTATATTGGTTCACATTCGATTTATTATAGTGCTAATGCCAACTTCAGGTATTAGTGTCCATACGATTATTACCATAAATTTCTGATGGCATTAATAATTAAATTTAGGTACATTTTTAACCATTTAGGTACACGACGAAATTGTGCCACACCCTTATAGTGTCATCTATTGTGTATAGCTTTTCATTCTAGAATGATCCACTCCACACATGCCACATTCGGATATGATCATAGTGGCTACCAAACCACCTATGCAACTTCCTTTAAGGAACTAACCCTTCCAACCAACTGTTGCCACCTTAACCTGAGTCTTGCAATAACCATGTGATAGTGGTAAGGAATTTGGACAGATTTCGTAGCAAGGCTTAAATGGTCGAGATGAGAAACACTCATCGGACGAATAGGGCTATGCCTGGAGCCCTAATCCATTTTTTTGGATCCCTAAGGCTTGTCCTTTGTGTCATTTCCACTGCTACTGTCACGACACATGGTTACACTGCACTTCTCTCACTACCATGTGACATTTGGCCTCTCATGGTCTCACATTCGCCATGTAGGAGCCCACAGGTTACACCCATGACCACCACTAGTCATTTGACTGATTTTGTAGGTAATCGAGTCTTGTGAAATATTTTTTTCCCTTCTCCTTATGTATATATATATATATATATATATATATGTATGTATGTATGTATGTATGTATGTATGTATGGAGTTATTTGTTTGCTGTGATGTTCCTTTGAACCCATGACTTAAATTTTGTTTCCTTCTTGTTCAGGGTTAAAGGGTATTGGTGAGACCTTGCCTTCTTCCATAGCCATGAAAATTCCTTGTCACAACTATTCTTCGCTCCACTAAGGGTTTATTCCCTGGGTTTTTTTGTTATGGGAAAAATCATTCTTTTAGCACGATTCTCTGGCTCAACTTTTGCAATACACATCCTTCAACTTTGGAGTTTCAACCCCCTTCAAGGATAAGGTAAGGCAACCCTTGTCTACTGAGATTATCCCCTGATCAAGTCTGAAGATCCCTGTGCTTCAAGCACTTCCCCAAGTTTAGGAAACCCTTGTTTCCTTGAGAGTTGATATCCTTCCACTTGTGGGAGATATCCTTGTGTTGGTTATGGAAGGAGACTTTTGAAGACCGGGACTGGGGAAGTGCTTGAAGCAGAGGTTTCTTCACACTTGATCAGCGGATAGTCTCAGCAGAGTAATTCTCTATTTCCTCTACTTCTCCCAAAGTAGTTTTCTAGTTGGGAAAGAGTTGGGCCACGAGCACCAACAGGTAATGAACATGTAAAACCCATGATCTCTTCCCATAATTAAGGAAATTTAATTTTTTTAAGTGTTTTCAGACATATACGTAGGTTGGGTATAGACTAACCCGTGTGTACATGCGTTTAATATAGGGAAAAGTTGCATAGAGGAAGTAAAACATTGTTTTTTGAATATTTGGAGCATGTCTGGAAGGAGGGGTTTCCCTGTGCCATATACCCAGCATCAAAAATACATAAGGTGGTATTTGGAGATATAAAAATAGGTGGTATTGTGTACAAACGGTACATAAGGTATTGGTATGGATGCACATATCGCATGATAGTATATGACATATATAGGTATGTGTGTGTAATGTAGAGTATGTGCAGGTGCACATGATAGAATAGAAGGAATTAGGTGATTGTCTGGTATGGAAATCGACCCGGAGTGTGTACAGATGAAAGAAGCTAAGAAGTGATTCAAGGATAAGTATTAGTGTTTTATTTCAATTTTTTATGCATGTGATTATGATTATGATTTATGTGGATTACAGGTGATCTATAATTGAGGGCTACAAATAATTTTGATGGTTATGTTTGACCTAACCTGATATGATATTTTATACATGTTGATTAGTCAAATGTGCTAATTTGACTTGTTATGACTAATGCAGGGGAATTGCAAGAAGCAAGTGATCAACAATAACACAAAGGCATCAAAAGAATGTAGGGGAATAACATGCATTTCTTCAAATACAATGAACATGAGGAATCATATTTAAATGGCGGGTGACATAACCCGTAATTACTCAAATAGTAATATTGTAGATCAAGTTATGATATTAACCGTGGTAAAAAAAGTTGAGTTTTTGCATCTAAAATCCCTCACAAAACTGATTGAAACAAATGTTACACGTAGTGATGGAAGGACAGGTGCAGGTAAAACTCCTTTGTAACTGATGTATATCAAAAGATCTGCAACATATTGCAAGGCCATGGGAGCCTATAAATTCAGAAACTGCTACTTGTGAACAAGGAAAATAATATTATATGATGCAGTATTACACCAAGGACAGTGTAAATTTAATGGGGTGGGGCGAGTATGTAACACCCCTCCATTATATGTAAAACTTTACTAACCTAAGCTAAGAAAAGCTAGGTGTGATGTTTAACAAGAAAAATAAATACTTTATTAAATAATAAAATAATTTAATCACATGGGAAAGCGAGACACCAAGAGATGAGATTTCTTGCCAAATCCCATTGGTGAATGGGAAGGGATAATTCTCTTATGATAAGACTTCTAGATCCCATTCTAGATAAGTTTAATGGATTGGAGATAAATATCCATTAAGCTATTTAGCTGGAGAAAGATGATAAGTTAAGAAAAACATAAAAGCCTTGAGGGAGAGAAAGGAAAGCTTTTATGAGGAAAAGCCTCACATGAGATAAAGGCGAGCTTTTCTGGGAAAAGCCTAGGAAAATGGATAAAAAAAAATCAATTAAAGCGGGATGCCACTAATGGAAACCATATCATGAAAGAGGGTATTAAATACCCATTGAAGAGATCAATAGGGGGAGTTGATCCATGGAAAGTACTCTCAGCTCAAGGGTGAACTAAAAGAATCAATTCTAGGTTGGGTGGCAGTGCTCAGTTTTCCAAGTGACATTATTTCAATTTCTCTTGTCGTATTCCATTGCGTGGGATGTATTGTATGTTGTTCCCTACCTTGTATATTGTTGAATTCTCTAAGTATATGTGTATAATTGCATGTGTGATCTTTCTATAGAAGCATGATTGAATAATGATGCATGAAACAACCATGTAGGATAAATCCTTACGTTTTAAGGTTGCCATCGTATAGTTGGTGGTTTAGGTTATCCATGCTAAGTCTTTTGCATTATGGATTGCGTATACTAAAGGTCGTCTTAACTATTTATTCACTATGATTCATATTACATAATATATGTGACAATAATACGTTAACTATGAGAGTAGGACTATGAACATGTTATATGGAAAACTTAGCTACTGTGTATTTATGACAATGTCTTCATTAATGTTTGTGTTAAACCTTGAGAGGAACGGAACTCGAATGCAAGATCTTGAATGATCATGATTGATTCCTTCCCCTGCGAAGTGATGTATGCATAAGTAGAATTGCAGATATTAACTTTGTCTATCGGGTAATTATATATGGACACATATGACAACTATTATATATAAATTTAAAGCAAGTTAAATTTAGTGAATAAACATAATATGGGTTTTTAATATTGAATCAAATAAATATGTAACAATGAATAAAATTCCATATAACCTTTAATTAAAATATATTTAAAAAATCCACACAAAAAAATAATCTAATAACCCAAAACTACATTGCATCAGGTAAAATCATAATATTATAACCAAAATTACCTAATATCAAATCTCCACTACCAATTAACTCATATTATTTCTCCATAACACCCCATCACAATTATCACCTATATTTCCCTATAATAAAAAACCTAAAATTACACATAAAATAGATTATAATAAAAAACCTAAAATTACACATAAAATAGATTATTAAAAAAATTAAGAAAACTACTCCATAACACTTATCACCTATGTTTCCTATAATAATAATAAAACCTAAAAACTTAAAGTTATCCTTATAATAAATTATAAAAAAAATTAAGAAAGCTACAGAGCACTAACTTGATATCACAAGTCTTCTATGTAAAAGATTCCGTGAAGTCGTCTATAAAATCCAAAAAGATAAGCTAATCTATTTTATTTTAGGGCATTACAGAACCCTATGTTTCACATATGTGAAATTTAAAAACTATACAACCAAAATCCTAGATACATCTTAAATTATGATATGCCAAATACATTCAGAACTTCGTATAGAATTATACATGTGAAACGATAACTTACACTTGTCAGACTCCATTCTTGGACCTCGTTGGAGGACTTTTCGCAATTTGCATTGTAGTTTATGTCTATTTTATGTAGAAGTGCGGTTGTTTCTTGAGTATCATTTGCCGCACCAGAGGGAATCTTTAAAAATTAAAACTTCATTCGATCGTCAACAGCCGCCCCTGGTTCAGAACTTTCATGGGGATGCGATGTCTGGTAGACAACCATGAAGTTCTCCATTCTCCATCCCCAGCAGGAAGTACGTGAGACATTCAACGGAGGCCACTCGTTTATTCGTACACAAACCATTACAGACCTCTCCTTGTGCATCTTTGTGAAATTCCAACGGCATTCGTGACCTCCCCACAGTGGGTCGTCTGGATCTGCGGAGACGTAGCCATCCCGGTGGAAGTATCGCCGCATCGGATGAAGCCCGCGCCAATATGGATCACAGTTCACCCAGTAATTCCCTGCTTCCTGCAATAAATTCATTTCAGTCAGCATGTTTTGGTACGAAAATTGCCTATTTTGTTCCCCATATATACTTAAAAAAAAAAAAAGAGCCTAATTTGGATGTACACAATGTTTAGAATATTGCTTTCTTATAGCCGTACCCTTTTGTACCAGAAATTCCAGGTGTATGAGCACAGATCGTCGGCCGTGATTCGTATCTGCAATTACATTCACACAACATATCGATATGAATCGAAGATAATATTTTAACTCGCAAATACCTTACCAATCCCTAGGGTTCCATCTAATTGTCCGCTGTCGTTTTCAAATTAGGGTTCTCAATTACCCTGTGTATCATTGTAAATTTGGGCTTTTAATGAATGCGATTTAGTTCTTGAAATAGAAATTGTTAGTAATGCAAAACGATTTACCCGGCATCCTTCCTCGAGAGAGAGGCAATAGGCTGTAATTCTTGGTTCGATTTGATGCAGAGAAGTTGCTCTCACTGTAACTTTGTCTTTCCAAAGCTCTCGGCAATGTTTTGCCCACAAAATGTCCGATTCAGCCACAGATTTCCACTTGCTGGAGACTGATACACTCCTAGCCAAGCTCTCAACGTCGAGCAGTGACAACACAAGAGCAAATACATCGACGCAAAGCCATTCGAATGGATCACCACGAAAGTCGTCCTTCATTCCTCCAAATATTTCCTTATAGCTTCAGGATTTAATACCCTCAAACTTGTATATATATATTCAGTCGATAGTTCAGTCTGCTACCATATATAAGCTACCATACATACGCATATCTATTAATTTAAAAGCTGCATAATTGCCTTTCCTATTCTGAACTCTACAAACTGTAGAGGGAAAGTTGCCTTTCCTATTCAGGCCTCTGCTGCTATTCTCAACTCTACAGACTGTAGAGGGAAAGTTGCCTTTCCTATTCAGGCCTCTTCTGCTGTGAGCTGTAAGTATGCCTTGACCGGACCTTTCAAACCCCAGTCTACAGTACATTGAACACCAGCCTCTCCTCTTTTTCTTCTCCTATATCCAGAGAGAAGTCTGAACCCCAGCCTCGCCTCTTTTTCTTCTCCTATATCCAGAGAGAAGTCTGATATGGATAGAACCGGACAGTTTCGAACAAGTTGCCAAGTTGCGTGGCGTCATATCAAAATGCTTTGGGCCACATAGACTTTGGTGGATTTATATTCCCAAATCTCACAAGTGGCAACATAAGTTGGCCCTACATTAACATTTTTATCGTCCTATTCCCTATCGACCACTTCAGCGACGCCTTGCAAATTGCTTCACACTGGCCTCTCCACATCATTTCAACCATGCCTTGAATATTCTTTTCCTATTTCATGTCTTGACAAATGAAGTGAGGCATGACTTACCTACCACGAATATATATATATGAAATTGGCGTCGTTATTCGATGAGAATAATAATGTAAACAATTAGTTTAGTTGGTTACTCTAAATTAGCAAAATGAGATATTTATATATTATGTTTATTTAACTATTAAAGGTACGGAATAAATGTTTTCCAGAAACCGTTACCCTCTCCTGGTAGCTCGAGATTTGAGTATAAGGGATTTACCCTCTCCTGGTAGCTCGAGATTTGAGTATAAGGGATATACCCTCGGCTACTTAATAAAAGTTCATAAACATAGAAATCGAAGGATACTCAGAAGTTAGTGAAACACTCAATCTGGAACAGGTCTCCAGATATCTGGATTAGAATGTCGGGGTTCTGAAATTTGCATATCGTAGACCTAGAAATATCTCCGAATAAGTCGATTATGGGTGTTATTTCTTTCACATCATTAAAATATGTGCTGATGCGTGAAGATCTGCCTTCATGTCTGATATAAAAACACCCAACTGAGAAGAGAATGCTTGTATATGCGTTCATGTGTGATATTAAAACACCCAACTTATAAGAGAAAGCTTTCACGTTTCTAACCTGTTACAAAACATGTCCGACATGCATATTTCGGCTTTGTGGTTCTTTCTGCTGTTGCTCAACATCGTGGCTATATAAATGTGTGTAATTCTTCTTGAAATGATGAAAGATAATAGAATAATGGCTAGTAATATTGGTTTAAAATTTATTTAATTGAATCTGCTTTTTGTTAATATTTTTTTATTAGAAATGATTAAATGTAATATAAACAAAACTTCCAATTTATTTTAAAACCGGCATGAATATTCTATATAGTTGTAAGAGTTAAACTGATCTTAAAAGTCAATAGGTCAGAGCAACCTCGAGTCGTGGCTACGACGAGTAGGAATATCAACTTTACATCTGTGAATTTGATAACTGCGGATTTTGTAACATTGGGGATACAAAAGAATAGATGGTGCCATGCAAATAAACATCAATGCAGAAGCACCACTTAAAAGTTACCGAGGATGAGAGCATCAACAACAATTATGAATTTATGATGGAAATAATATATTTTGATAAATCATATACACAATATATATGTGATTGTTGTTGAAAAGTATATATTATAAATCATAAATTTGGAATCTAAAAAAATATGATTTAAAATTAATAAATAGAAGGTTAATTTTATAAAAGAAACTAAACAATTACGTTTTAGTGGATAAAACATATATTTAAGAAATTTAAATTATAATATAGGGTGATTACATATACATTTAAAATATAATATTTACAATAGGTAAAGCCTTTGTATCATTTAATACAAAGTATCATAAAAGTTGTCTATATTTATCTATGTGTGATTATAATATTTTAATATGTGATTAAAATTTACAATATTTATAATCAAAATTCTTTTTATAATATTCAAGACAAAGCAAGGCAAGAACTAAATATAATAATATTTGCAATAGATTAAGGTATTATATCAATAAAGATAGAGATATGAGAGAAGAAATTTATTCTTTATAATAATTTGGTTGTCATCAATAATTAAGTTAATGAAGAATACATATTTCATATAATTCAAGACAAAGAAAGTAAGAAGAAGCATATTCCTAGTGTTCATTTTGTCTCTAGTATAAACCACACAATTCTTTAATGTCAAGAAATTAATTGAAAAATGATATCCAATTATTGTTGAAATGACAATTACATTATTCATGATAAAGATAGTAACAATAAAGTTGCATGAACTGCGAGAGAAAAATAATGATATCTTTCCTTGGGAGTGGAACTTGAGATTCTCTTACATGATTAGTATTAGCACAACCACATTTACTAATGTGGTTGATGCACAATGATAGATATGGGCATTTCAAGCACAGTTACAACCACATTAGTAAATGTGGCTGATATATCCCAATAAACTTATATCAACTACATTAATAATTATGAGGTGTATAATGTAAAAGTCACTATTAAAAATTAACTATTTGTAATGGTCAATAATAATATAAATTAGAACAACCATATATACATAGTTATTATATTAATTTAAATTATTTATATAATATTATAATTAATAATTTATTTCAACTATTCATAATTTAACTTAATCTAATACTCATAAGATAATATTTATTATTAAAAATTTATTTTCTCCGATATAGTTATATATATTATATATAGTAATATATATATAAAAAAATAAAGAATATAATATATTACAATCATATAATAAAATAATATATTATTATTATAATAATATTATAATATATTAGAATATAAAATATATTGTAGGTTAACTGATATAATACAATTATATTTTTATAATTATTAATAAGGATAAATTAATTCTATTAGTGCTACTTACCTAAGTATTTTAATATATTATTATCATATAAATCGAAAATTTAATAAACTTAAAATTAAATATAGATATTAATATTATATTAAAATATAATATTATTATTATTATTATTTGTAATCATTATATATTATTATAATATTGTCAATACATTTACAATAACATTATATATAAAGCGAAAATACCAATAACTATTACTTGGAAATTAATATATATAATATATATAATATATATATAATATTATATATAATATATATATTTATGTGTAATATTCAGATATATAACAATATATTATTTAAATAATATATATGTAATTAATAGATTGATGAAAATATAAAACTTAAATTTTAAACCTTATATTTAATGTGAGGGTTTTAATGAATCCTTGTGGTTTATATATGATTTTAAGAGATAATAATTGTTGATACAATTAATATTTTAAAGCAAGAAAATTATTCTACTCTATAGGCTAAATTATAAACTCAAGAAATTTAATATTAAAAGGTTAAGTGACTAATAAACCCAAAGGATTCATATTATAAAGTAAATGAATTAATCCCATAGTGTTTATATATTGATCCTAAGATATTAGTAACTCTTATAAATCAATATTTTAAACTGAGAAAATTAATAAACACAAGAGATTAAATTATAAACCCAAGAAATTATTAATATTATACTACTAATAAACCCAAATGATTCATATTATAAACCCAATGAATCAATAAACCCACCGGATAAACATTATAAATATAAAATATCAACAAATCCAAGCAATCAATATTAAAAATAAATGGGATTAATAAACCATAAGAAACATTTTAAACCTAAGGAATTAATAAACCCATGTTAATATTATAAACCTAATGAATTACTAAACTCAAGTGATAAATAATATAAACCCAAGGAATTAGTAAAACCTAAGAATTAATATTAAAAACAAAGGTATTTATAAACCAAGGAATTAATATTTTAAAGCTAGGGGATTGATAAACCCACAATATTATTATATTATAAACCTAAGAAATTAATAAACCCTAAGGATAACAAACCCAAGGGATAAATATTATAAACCCAAGGAATTAGTAAACCCTAAGAATTAATATTTTAAGCTTGAGGGATCAATAATCCCAAGGGATTATTAATAGTATAAACCAAAGAGATTAATTATAAATCCAAGCAATTATTAATATTATAAACCCAAAGAACTACTAAACCAAAGGCACACATATTTTAATCGTAAGGGATTATTAATATTATAAACCCATGATATTAAATTATAAAACTCAAGCCATAACTAATATTATAAACCCAATGAGTTAGTAAACCCAAGGGACAAATATTATAACCCTAAGTGATCAGTATTGAAAATACAAGGGATTTAGTTGTCTATGGGATGATTATATATGGACGCATGTGACAACTATTGCATATAATTTTAATCCAAGTTAAATTTAGTGAAGGAACATAATATGGGGTTATTAATATTGGGACAAAGAAGTATGTAACAAATGGTATCCGAGCTCTAAGTTTCGATGTTGCAGCCTAAGGGCCATTCCACCTCTCTAAGATTATGGACTTCCATTTTATTATAATCTTTATGTAGAAAAAAGTATTGCTTCCTTGTGATAATATAGCTACACATACTATTTGTGTGAGAACTTCGTGCACTATTGTGAGTGCACTATTGTGAATGGGATATAGTATAAAATGTAGGATTCACTATTTTGGCACCATTCCTATTATTATAATTCTGGATGATTGGATGATGCCTGAAGTCACTAGGACTCTATCTTATTACACATTTGGTCGGTGTAGGCCTAACAAGCTGTGAGGGAATGTGTGCGCCTATTAAATGTGGAAATACATGTCAGCATCTAGTCAGAATAGTTCAAAATTGAAAAATTAGTTAACTGTCATTGACTTCTTGTTGACCTCTTTATAGTTAAACTAAGTTGTGAAAAGTGTTGACCCCTATGAGCATACTGCTGAAAGTGTGGTTACCACTTTTTTGAAGAAAATGTTTCATTTTATGAGTGTTATCATTATTCAACTCAAGTCAAAACAGTCTATGCATAGCTTTGAGGCTTTGAACAGAAGGATTGCTCACGAGCTAGAAATTATTGTTGTGATTTGTTGTCTAGCGCAAACCAAATGTCAACAAAATTACTTAGTACCACCGTAAATATCTAGGTGAGAGAAACAAACCTTTTTGGAATAGAATTCCAGTTCTACTGCAATTCTCAGGAAACATGTATTAGAGGCGGTAGAACAAAACATAATGAATGGCCATATGGTATCAATGTTCATGTGCCTTAAAACAGAACATAGTGAAATCTCATATGCAGTCTACACAAAATATACAGTTCTCGAACAACTAGAACAATAATTTGGAGGTAAAGAACATGATTTGATTATTTAAGAAACTTTTGTCAGTCGATTAGAGTACCCCATTTTTACGACTGCTCAAGTAATGGAAATTTCCAGTGTTATGGGTAAGTGAATTCATTGTATCCGTGGAGATTGCAATAAGATATTAGATGAATGAATACATGTATATTTAAAAAATATGAACAAATGTGATTATCTCGACCTGCGACATGTTGTATAAATCGAACACTGCTTGTGAACTCTTCCCTTCTGACTTGATGTTAAGATTGTGCATTGGGTTTCATTGAGACTACCCTGCTTAAAGTGTCATGTGCGGGTAAGAAAGTTTTAGAAAGGGTGTATGTGATTGGTAGTATTAAAGCATAAAAACACCTTCCCAAATTAATTATTGGAGAAAATCTCTGTGTGGACAAGTTTTTTCTCTTTGAACTACTGAGTTGTCTTTTCTGCTGGCCTTATCCACCAATCTGAAAGAGTTCGATGGTTGATCAATTTGGAGGCAAAGGAATTTATTTTCGATAATGGTTATCCATCTGGCATAATTATATTTATTTAGGATAGTTTGTATCCTTAATTACACAAAACACTAACATTATCCTCTCCTTGCTAAGGACACAGATGGGGAAGGTTAAAGTAGGTAGGGGGATAATGTTTATCCCGACCTTCAAATGATTGCTCTATCTTTCCGATGTGTTGAGGCTACAGATAAATGGGTGATTTAGCATCAATCATAGGGCAAATGAGACTATAATAAGAGGGTGAAGAGGCAAATATAAACGATGGACCTTCGTGTGAGTCCGTTGTGAGCAATAATTTACTGCCAACAAACAAAAAGGTTGCAGAGGAATCATGTTTCTATATAGGCATCCCCAACTTCCCCTATGCTGAAAAGTTAGTTGACTGACCAGTCATTGCTCAGCCCACGTTATGTTTCAATTTATGAAATCATAAGTTGCATGGATCGAGGTTAGTTTTGGAGTGAGTACGAGATTTTGACCAGAAACCGAATGATGTAGAGAGATGGGCCTGAATCAGAATTTCTGGGTACAATTAATGCATGGGAGCATCCCCAATATAAATTAACTAGGAGGGACGGTGTTGAGAGTAACTTCTCATGGATAGTAAAGCCAACATTCCGATGTGTGTAATAGTGTATTAAATCTAGTTTCATCTAGAGAAGTGATTTGCATTCTACAACCTAGTGGGACTAGGGATTATTCTTCATTTCATCATGTGCATGCAACTTGCGTTAAATCTACTTGTACTGATAAAAGCCATGGTCATAGCTTGGATGGCATTGATAAATCAAAAATTAGCATGTATGAGTGTGTACTTGTGTGTGGAATGGCGTATTGAATATAGACAATGCAATGGATGTATTGAATATGTACAATAAAATAGACCTGACTAAATTCATTCTCGTATCTTGAAGTTGAAACTTTAGAAGATGCATATCTTAGGTTTAGAAAAATGGATGGCTTATCAAAATATTGGAACTAGAGATATGGAATTTGGAGATGCATATTGGACCAGTGTTTATATGGGCCTATACCAGAGGATGGTAATAAGTTGTTGTAGTAATACTATTAAATAATGATAAAGATTTTAAGTACAATAATAAATATTTATGGATTTTTATAAATGAAACAAATGATCTTTTATCTAGATTACGGTAGAAACAATCATAGAACAAACTTAGAAAGAGATTGGAATTTTGTTCACTACAAGTTACTACCGCAACATTCTTTTGGGTGCAATGCATATCAGAGTTACTACATCTCCCGATTGTAACAATGAGTGAGTGCCTTCTCCAACCTTTTTGCTGAGCTGAACAAGATGGTTAATATGGTTTACATCTTAAAAAGGGATATGGAATGAAAAAATATTATTTCATGTTGATTAAGAAATATTGCATATTTTATTTACCCAAAGAAGTGTAGTTATTGGAAAAATGTAGAATCTTATTCTAGCATAACATTGATCCTTCATTTAACAACTTTCAAGTGGAAATTATTGACTCATGGAAAATATGTGTAGTAAATATTGAAAGAACTTGGTAGGTTCATGGCGTCCTTGATCCTCTTCCATTCTTGTCAAATCACCCACTTACAAATTAGATTTAGCTCTTTAGTGAAGAATCTCATTTCTCTTGCCATGGGTCTGAAAGTAGACTTGTTGTCTATTCATGGGTCTTTGTCCACACATTATACAATGTTATGTTGTATCTTCTGATGATCATGAATGAAATATAAGATGCATTTATTTCATATATATTTATACAAAGCACTAGGTTATCTATACTGGGGGGAAGGGCATGAAGACTACAATTTTGCAACATTGCCTTTAAAAATCCAATGTCTTTGTGATTTTTTATATTGAATTATGCTTTTGAGTCATGCCCCTTGTTTTTCAATGGTAAAAATGTCTATATGAACTGTTGATCGATATCCAACATGACAAAAGTCAAATATGTTTATATGCTTCCATTGTTTGATTAATATTCTTGAGATTCAAGGTCACAAGATTATAGTGTCTCTCTTCATGCCCCATTGGGCTTGAAAATAATGAGTTATGGGTTGCGACATAATATTCTCTTGTATGATTAAAAGTTAATTGTTCTCATATGCATGTGTTGTTGAATGCTTAGTTTCAAGTTTGAAAATCTAGTGATTAATAATTGGGATTGTTTGTTTTCATTGCTTTAAATGAATTTTATCCACACTCAATTTGTGAAATGGTCACCTGAATGAGTTCGTTAGAACATATTAAGAGCATAGAGGAGAGAACACTTTAATGCCAAGAGTCTCCAATTTATATCAATAAGAGCATAGAGGAGAGAATATTACTAACTTAGATTATAGATCATCATTTGGAGAAGAAATAGTAAAGAATCATGAAAACCGTGGATATAATATGACGTTTGAGTCCAACAAATGAAACAACCTGAATGATGGTACACTACACCAAGAAAGTTGGCTTGCATTAATGATGGTGACTCATCAGTTGCACCATTCAAGACTCTTTTCGAGCAGCTAACTCCCAAATGGTTCTAACATAAAGGAAAGGATACAATACTCACGTGAAGTTGATCGTTTGTTTACAAAAACATGGGATGTTAATCGGCTGGTAGCTATATCCTGTTGTGCTATGTGCAAAAACCTAAAAACTCCATTCTTATCACAATTACTGAAATACATACATGGTTAGTAGAGAACTAAGTAAAAGTATGGCTATTGGATTAAAATTTTTATGCAAATTAGTTATATAGTCATCACATTATTCTACTCATATTAAGATCAAGTTATGAGTTGTATGATTTCAACGCAAGGACATAGCTTAGTAAAATACAACTAGTGTCGGTAAATATAGTCGAGTTAAGGACATTACTTAATGGAATAAATTTTATGCTTATAAGATCCTAAGAAAGGATGATATATGAAAGGAAATGTTGAACTCTTAAAGGGTCAAGTGTTTTCTCCATAGACCCGGATGCGGGTGATCACAACCGCATATAATGTTAAGCCTCACCAAGCAGACACCTAGCCTGACGAAAGGCAAGTGGAAAACATACCAGGTACGCAGCGCAAGAGGACATTTCAGGTTCATGTCAAACGAATTAAGGCATGTTCAGTCTCGAGACGTGGAGGAATTCAATGCGAGTATGGCTATTATGCTCATAGTCCGGATCATTAATGGGGACGGGCTCAACTTCGATGCAATAGTTAATGCCTCAGATCTTTATTAAGCGATGCCGCCTCAAGGCTCTTGTTCATTCTCTCTCGTCTGCTCAATTGCCTGGCTCTGGAATAGGCAGAACTCCATTAACGCTCCCACCAGCTCAGGTTCACTCTATCTCCCTAGTGCTCTCAGGTCTCTTTCTGTTGTTTCAATGCCTCGCAGTCGTGGCATTCCGCGTCACGGAGGCAGGTCAGGGATCAGGGGTCGCTCTCCACCTGCTCGTCAGCAGGTCGCACCCATTGCCTATGCCTCTCCCTCTTCTCCGCCTTCTATACAAGAAAGGATTCTCCATTATAACGCCTACCAGACCTCCAGGTTCATTTTCCGGAGTCAGCTCAATAGGGCGGTGTTAACAGTGAATTTTTCGATCGATGTTATAGAGGAGGATAACTACCAGTTCAAGTCAACTCCTCCTGCTTCATCACCTTCTCAGGATGACAGCATTCTTCTAGGGGATATGACTCGATTGGTTTTTCATGCTGACCACATGCAGAAGAACGCCCCTATCGCAGCCACAGCTCAACAACCGGTCCCTGCTCCAGAAAATGACAATGTTGGAGAGCCATCACAAAAAGTTCCTAGTTTGTTACATTTAGTTACCGATTCTGATGGAATGCCAGTTCTGGACGCTGAAGGATTCGTAACCTGGGTTCCTTCACCAAATCCGGAAAAGAAGACTCCATCTGCTTCTTCAAGCCATGAGGATTAATCTCTACTTCGGTCTGTCGGTTCGCCTTCTGGCTCACAAGATTTACAATTTTGGTTATGTGCTTATGTTTTTGAAGTTAAAGGTTATTGTCTGTTACTATCTCATGCTTCATTTAGCAACTTCAGACAATCCAGTTCTCAATTTTTGTATTAAAGACAACCATGCTAGTTGTTACAGTATTTTTGAGGTCACTGAATGTCATGTTAATGGTAGTCCCAGTAATCTTTATCAATCTGTCGAGGACCGAAATCAAATCTCTGAGATCTGTAATGTTCTTCTAATGGACAGTTTGAAATGTAAGGTCCCTGAATTTTTTACTGAGGATTGGCCTTGGCCTCCTCTAAGGTATTAACCTCAATGTACATATTTTCCCCCTTTTAATATAGAAGTAGTATTTACCGAGAAAAAAAAGTGTTTTCTCCATAGATCATGGCCAACATGAGGAACAATAAAAAATAAAAAACATATAGATGGAATCTATATAAGACATAGGAAATAATTCAATTTCATCCAAAAATTGATTCTTAATTAATTGGGTTCCAACCTATAATATATTCTTAAGGTTTTGTGTTCATGAAATTCCCATGAATTATCAAAGTGAGGTCGTTGTATGTAGTGAGACTGCATATTTCGATTTAATATTGTTATGTTAATTCATGCATCTACATGTAATTATGAGTTCACTTTTGGATACATGTAATTATTAGTTCACTTTTGGATAGGTTTTTCCATTAGTTGAATTGTTTAATTCAACTTATGGGAAGAATGCTTCAAATATACACTATTGAAGGGAATTTAACCTTACGCAGTTATTATATTCAGTAACATATGCATATTTCATTGGACATGCCATGTTTGGAACCTACAAGTTCATTTGAGTAAAAGAAATCTCAAAATAATCTGTGTATATATAATTTTTATATGAAAAACATATTGGATATGGTGGTGCTTATGCACATGAATTAGAAATAAAGCAATTCAAATGTAGCCCAATGAGTAGTAAGAAGTACAATAGTTTCAGAATATGACTAATCCTAATTAATAAACCAATCTTTAATAATCCAAAACTTTTCACATTAATACAACCTATGATAATCAAATGATCTTAGGCTGGTAGTAAAATAATGCACACATCAAGTGAAATGCAACATATAAAATGTTCTAAATGAGGAAGAGAGGATAATAAATCATGCAATAGCTTGTTGCTAAATTAAGAAGATGATGGCAAAAGTGGCACTAGTATTCAGGATTTTTGAGCACTAAATATATTGGGTAGCTAATAAATGGACAACCGTATAATATGAAATGCATATTGTAACACTATTTCCTATATAACAATCTTGAAGAAGTATGCTTGTCTGATTACATTAATAGTGTTTTCTCGTTCTTAATAGGACAACATAAGAAGTATTGCATAAACCATGAAAGAATTCATGTTAATAAATTTGATACATGATAAATGAGTTATATTCTCTTTGTTTTGAGGGGCAATTTAATGTCTAAGAAGAAGTGTAAACATGGGAATAACTTAGGTTCACAACTTGGTACACATAGTACCTAGAAAACTTGGAGAGTGTGGAATTGAGAATATGGTAACCTTCGTTTATAACTCATCTATGGGACATCTGTGTATTTGAATATTGATTGTTAAATTGGTTTTGAATGTACAGTGAATTATTCATGGCCAACAAGGTGTTGGAAGAAGTGTAAAAAGAACAATAGTAAATCATATGACATGTTTAGTTTATATGTTGAGTACTTTTGAGTATGAAATAATTATTTTCCTAAAGACAAGGCTAAGAGTTGCTATTAAACCTCAAGTATAATACTGAAAGTCATACTAGATTAAAATCTTTCTTTATGATTGGGAAAAGTCATTAAGACCTGGTTTAGTGACTGAGTAAATTCTAAAAATCAAACTTATTGGTATGATAAAGTTGTGGTATGAATGAGTTTGCTGAAATTATTGTGCATCTACAAAGCACATGAAAAGTGATTAGATAAATTAAGGCACCTAAATACTTTGACATAAAAAATATATATATATTTACTTATCCTCAGATTGCAGAAATTCAAGGTGACCATGAAATTCCTTAATTTCCTATCAACAATTTGAGCACAGTTTGGTCGAACTCGCTTAAAGGTAATATGAATAATTGAAGGAACTTTTGGCATAATACTAACATGGTTGAAAACATGTGGATGAAGGATATGTCATGCTATGGACATTGATATTGGGTGCACATGTACAGGTGGTACTGTGTAGAAATGGTACATATGGTATTGGTATGGATGCATGTATCACATGATAATATATGGCATATATAGATGTGTGCGTGTGTAATGCACACTATGCGCAAGTGCACATGACAGAATAGAAGGCATTGGCTCATTGTCTGGTATTGAAATCGACTGAGAGTGTGTAGAGAAGAAAGAAGCTAAGAAGTGATTCAAGGATAAGTATCAGTGTTTTATTCTAGTTTTGTATGCATGTGATTAAGATTATGATCTATGTGGATTACGGGTGATATATAATTGAGGGGTACATATAATTTTTATTGTTATGTTTGAGCTAACCTGATATGATATTTTATACATGTCGATTCGTCAAATGTACTAGTTTGACTTGTTGTGACTAATGCAGGGGAACTGCCGAAAGCAATTGTTCAGCAATAGCACAAAGGCATTAGAAGAATGTAGGAGAAAAACATGCATTTCTTCAGATATGATGAACATGAGGAATCATATTTAAATGGAGGGCCACATAACCCGTAGTTACTCAAATAGTAGTATTGTATATCAAGTTATCATATTAACAGTGGTAAATAGAGTTGAGTTTCTGCATGAAAAAGCTCTCACAAAAGTGATTGAAACAAATGTTACACGTAGCGATGGAAGGGCATGTGCATGTAAGACTCCTTTGTAACCAATATATATCGAAAGATCTACAACATATGTCAAGGCCATGGGAGCCTGTAAATTCATAAACAACTATGAGTGAACGAGGAAAATAATATTGTAAGATGCAGTAATACACCGAGGACAGTGTAAATTTAAGGGGGGGAGTATGTAACACCCCTCCATTATATGTAAAGCTCTGCTAACCTAAGCTAAGAAAAGCTAGATCTCATGTTTAACAAGAAAAGTAAATACTTTATTAAATAAACAAAATAATTTAATCACTTGGGAAAACAAAACACGAGCATATGAAATTTCTTGCCAAATCCCATTGGTGAATGAGAAGGGATAATTCTTTCATGATAAGTCTTCTAGATCCCATCGAGATAAGTTTAATAGATTGGAGATAAATACCCATTAAGCTGCTTAGCTGGAGAAAGGTGCTAAGATAAGAAAAACATAAAAGCCTCGTGGGAGAGAAAGTAAAGCTTTTATGAGGAAAAGCTTCGTAGGAGATAAATGCGAGTTTTTCTAGGGAAATCCTAGTCAAATGGATAAAAAAGACCGATAAAAGCGGGACGCCACTAATGGAAACCATATGATGAAAGAGGGTATTAAATACACATTGAAGAGATCAACAGGGGGAGTTGATCCATGGCAAGAACTCTGAGCTCGAGGGTGAATTGGAAGAATGAATTCTAGGTTGGGTGGCAGTGTTCGGTTTTCCATGTGGCATTATTTCTCTTGTCAAATTCTATTGCATGGGATGTGTTGTATGTTGTTCCCTACCTTGTATATTGTTGAATTCTTTGTGACTATGTGTATAGTTGCATGTGTGATCTTTGTGTAGAAGGATGATTGAATAATTATGCATGAAACAACTATGTAGGATGAATAATTATGTTTTAAGGTTGCCATCGTATAGCTGGTGGTTCATGTTATCCATGCTAGGCCTTTTCTCCTCAGAAGTCACACTTTCAAAACCATAGGGGAAAGTATGTATGCATTCATAGTCTTCACAGTTAAATCGCTCCGTGGAGATGGGTCCCTTGTCCCACAAAGGGGTCTCATACACCAATTTAGTATATGCCTTTATCGTAACCTTAAAATTGCATAATAATAATAATAAGGATACCTTAATCTATTGCAATTACTATTATCTTAAATTATGACCTTACTTTGCCTCGAATAATATCAAAGTTTTTTCTCATTATAAATTGTAATGACATGCTAATGGTGTTATAACCACACAAAGATAAATAATGACTACCTTTTATCGTACTTTGTCTTAAATGATATGATCCATTTAAACATTATAAAGGTTGTCTTTTGAATGTAGATATAATCACCCTATATTGTAATTTAAATTTTTTAAATATATGCTTTATCCACTAAAACCTACTGGTTTACCTTCATTTATAAAATTAACTTTATAATTTCATTTGAAATCATGTTTGTTTACATTCAAAATTTATAATTTATAATATATATTTTGGACAATAATAACATATATCTTGAGCATATGATTTATCAAAATATATTATTTCCATCATAAATTCATAATTGTTGTTGATACTCTCATCGTCGGCAAGTTTTAAGTGGTGCTCCAGCATTGATGTTTATTTGATGAAGATTGCTCATCGCACCATGTATTCTTTTGTATCCCCAATGTTACAAAATCCATAAACACATAGTTATTTTATTTGAATTCACAAATAGCCACGATTCCAGGTTGCTTTGACCTGTTGACTTTTACAATTAGTGCAACTCTTACGACTATATAGAAAATTCTTACCCATTTGTCAAACCGGTTTTAATATAAATGGGAAGTTTTGTTTATATTACATTTAATAATTTCTGGTAAAAAAGAACATTACAAAAACAGATTCAATTAAATCAGTTTTAAACCAATATTACTGACCATTATTCTATTCTGTTTCTTCCTTTCAAGAAGAATTACACATATTTATATAACCACGATGTTAAGCAGCAACAGAAAGAACCACTGAAGACATTAAAATAAGAACTATTCAGTTAGGAAAGCATTATCTTCTAAGTTGGGTGTTTTTATGTCACACATGAACGTATATCCAAGCATTCTCTTCTCAGTTGGGTGCTTTTATATCAGACATGAACGCATATCTTCACGCATCAGCAGATATTTTAATGATGTGAAAGAAATAATACCCGTAGTCGCCTTATTCATAGATATATCTAGGTCTACGATATGCAAATTTCACAACCCTGAGATCCTAATGCATATATGTGGAGACCTATTCTAGATTGAGTGTTTCAGTAACTTGTAAGGATCCTTTGATTTCTATATTTATGAACTTATATCAAGTAGCGGAGGCTATATCTCTTATACTCAAATCTCGAGCTACAAGGAGAGGGTAAGGGTTTTTGGAAAACATTTATTCCGTGCCTTTAATGATTAAATAAGCATAATATATAAATATCTCATTTTGCCAATTTAGAAGAACCAATTAAACTAATTGTTTTCATTATTATTGTCATTCTACTTAGGCTTCTGCTGAAGGTATGAATAAACCACGCCTAATTTCTTTCTTTTATATATATATATATATTCGTGGTGGGTAAGTCATGCGTTAGTTCATTTTGTCAAGACATGAAATAGAAAAAGAATACGCTTATAGAGGTAACGATATTCAAGGCATCATTGAAATGATGTGGAAAGGCTGGTGTGAAGAAATTTGCAAGAAGTTGCTGATGTGGTCGATAGGGAATAGGACGATAAAAGTGTTAATGTAGGGCTAACTTATGTTGCCACTTGTGAGAATTGAGAATATAAATTCACCAAAGTATAAGTGGGCCTCATTACATTGATATGACACCACGCAACTTGGCAACTTGTTCGAAACTGTCCGCTTCCATTTATATCAGACAGCGGATTAAATTAATGAACTCTCTATGGATATAGGAGAAGAAAAAGAGGAGAGGCTGGGGTTCAATGTACGGTAGACGGGTGTTTGAAAGCTCGTCTCAAGGCCTACTTACAGCACACAGCAGCAGAGGCCTGAAGAGGACAGCCAACTTTCTCTCACCAGTTTGTATATTTCAGAATAGGAAAGGCAATTATCCAGCATTTCAAATAATAGATATGCTTATTTAGGGTAGGGTATATATGGCATCACGCTGAATTATCCACTGAATATATATACAAGTGTGAAGGTATCAAATCTGGAAGCTATAAGGAATGTGAAAACAATAGTTATTCTATTTTACTGTGTTATTTTATTTGGTGAGTGTATTGTTGTCTCATGTAAATGTATTTTCATGTTTAAGAAATGAATTTTCATGTTTAAGAAATGAATACTAAGTTTTAGTGTGTTAATCCAAATTTATCTTGTTATTTTTGTTGTGATTATTCATTAAGTCTCTCTAATAGTTCCATGCTATGCGAAATCAAGTGTGTGAAATTAGAAATCAAAACCTCCTCTGCCCCTTTGAAAAAATTAAAGTTCCCAAATATTTTTTTAACATGGTATCAGAGCACGTTAAAAATTGTTAGTGTAAAAACAAGTGTTTTTACTAACAGTGAAAGTTTTTTTGAGCGTGGATTGTGTTTAGAATATTTACCAGTAGGTAGAAAGTTTTTTTTTTTTTTTTTTTTTTTTATGTTCAGAAATGACAACATCAAGCACAAGCTTGACTAATCCTCAAATATCTAAGTTTAATGGCAAAAATTATGATTATTGGGCTATTACAATGAAGGCCCTGTTTTCTTCTCAAGACATTTGGGATTTAGTACTGCAGCATACAATGCCTTATCTCAACAAGAAAAAGATATGTTAAGGGACAACAGGAAGAAGGATTCAAAAGTCCTATTTGATATTTTCCAAGTGGTTCAAAAAAGTATTTTCCCAAGGGTTGCAGCAACAATGAAATCCAAGGAAGCGTGGGACACCCTCCAGACAACCTACCAAGGCATGACAAAATTCAAGACAACAAAGCTGCAAATGTTGAGGAGAGATTTTGAAACACTTTGTATGAAAGAGTTTGAGAATATAGACTCATTTTTTACACATGTAAGTGGGTTGGTTACTCAAATCAGGTCTCATCGTAACACACTTGAGGAAAGAAGAATAGTTGAGAAAGTTTTGAGAAGTTTGCCAGCAAGGTTTGAGGCCATTGTTGTGGCCATAGAAGAGACAAAGCATCTCTCACAGTTCTCAGTGGATGACCTTAATGTATCACTGATTTCTTATGAACATAGACTGAATAGAGCAGCAAGCTCCTCATTGGAGCATCCCTTCAAGACACAAGTATCATTTGGTCAATGTTGAGGTAGAGGAAGATCATATGCTAGAGGAAGAGGAAGAAGCCCACAAAGAGGTGGAAGAAGTAGCCCTTCAAGCTCAAATAGAAGAGGCAGCAATCAAAATCCAAGTCTAGGCTCTAGCCAAAATCAAGCACAAGGTTAGAGGTATGATAAATCTCAAGTTGAATGTCATTACTGTAAGAAGTATGGTCATTATGCAAATGAATGTAGAAAGAAGCAGTATGACATTAGTAACAAACCAAGTGTGAATTTCACAAGAGAAAATCAGAACCATAATAGCATGTTTTTAGCTTGTAATGTAGCACAAGAAAAACAGAGTGATATATGGTATCTAGATTCAGGGTGTAGCAACCACATGTCAGGAAACATAAAAATGTTTTCTAATATAGATGAAAGTGTGAAATCTGAAGTGACATTAGGGACTGATAGCAAAGTCTTTGTCATTGGTAAAGGAAGAATTAATATCCTAATAACAAAGGGAGAGAGGAAATACATCTTAGACATTTACTTTGTCCCTAGTTTGAAACATAATCTCATGAGCATTGGACAGCTCATGCAGAAAGGCTACAATGTCTTCTTCAAAAATGATGTGTGCACAGTTTTGGATAGGCCTCCATGCAGACAACTGATTGCAAAGGTTCAGATGACAAACAATAGAATGTTTCTCCTAAAAATAATATCAGATTTGCAGAAAGAAGGTGTACAAGCACAACTATCTATGAACTCACAAGAAGATGGAAGAAAAAAGGCAGTTGTCACACAAGTAAACTTTCAAGTAGAGGTAAAAGATGAAAACGGGTTATGGCACTTGATTTGGACATCTCAATTTTGGAGGTTTGAAGTTGTTGCACAGGAAAGACATGGTGAAGGGTTTACCACTCATAGAGAAACCATACAGCATATGTGAAGGATGTATCTTAGGCAAGCAACATAGAGAGATATTTCCAATACGAAAGTCAGTGAGGGCAAAGGCACCTTTGGAGATTTTCCACTTAGATTTATGTGGACCAATGCAAACACCATCAATTGGTGGCAGTCATTATGTACTAACCTTCATAGATGACTACACAAGGAAGACATGGGTCTTTCTCCTAAAAAGAAAAAGTGAAGTGTTTGAGTGCTTTCGCCAATACAAGGCTCTTGTTGAAAAGCAAAGTGGACACTACATCAAAGTCCTTAGGACTGACAAAGGTGGAGAATACATCTCAAATGACTTCCTTTGATTTTGCAGGGAGCATGGAATTCACAATACATTTACAACAAGATATACATAGCAACAAAATGGTGTGGTGGAAAGGAAGAATAGGACCATTATGGAGATGGCAAGGAGTATGTTGAAGGCAAAGCATTTTCCAAATGAATGTTGGGCTGAAACTGTCACTTGTGTAGCATATATCTTGAATAGATGTCCAACCAAAAGTTCCAGAACATTGTTCCTGAAGAGGCGTGGAGTGGAAGAAAGCATAGTGTCACCTACATGAGAGTTTTTGGATGTGTGGCTTATGCACATGTCCCAGATGAGTTGAGAAAGAAGTTGGATAGCAAGGGGGAGAAATGCATATTTGTTGGATACAGTGATGAGGCCAAGGCATACAAACTCTACAATCCATTAACCAAGAAAGTCATAATCAATAGAGATGTGCAGTTCATAGAAGAGGAAGCATGGGATGGAAGTTTAGAAAAGACAGTCAATGTCAAAGCATGCATACCACATGAGGACAAAGAGGAATTAACCACAACAAGTAATTCCTCAACAGTGACTCCCTCTACTCCTATTCAAGCGCAGCAAAGCAGGCAACAAGCGACGCCATCAACAAATAATAGGATAGTTTCGCGCAGCCAAGCAAGTTCTTCTCCAAGCACACCATAAAGCGTGACACCAAGTGACATGTCAAGCCCGTCTTCAGTAAGCACAAGAAGACCAAAGTTCAAAAATTTAAATGAAATTTATGAGCAAGATGAAGTTGATAGTGGCGCAACTCTGAATTCCTTATTTGCATTATTTTATCATGTAGATGACCCAATCCACTTTGAAGATGCAGTGAAAGAAGAAATATGGGTTGTGGCAATGGAAGAAGAAATAGAAGCAATAGAAAGGAATGACACATGGGAGTTAGTGAGCCTTCCAAAAGGAAAACATGTCATTGGAGTGAAGTGGGTCTATAAGACCAAAAGCAACATTGAGGGAAAGATTGAAAGGCACAAAGCAAGGCTAGTTGTCAAAGGATACATGCAACAGCATGGAAGATATTATGTGTAGGCATTCACGCCAGTCACGCGGATGGAGATAGTGCACACAGTTGTGGCGATTGTCATGCAGCACAAATCGAGAGTGTATCAAATGGATGTAAAATCAACGTTCTTGAATGGAGTGATGAAAGAGGAAGCATATGTTGCGCAACCGCCTAGTTATGAGATTGAAGGCGAAGAAGACAAAGTGTATCAGTTGAGGAAAGCTCTTTATGGATTGAAGCAAGCACCGCGGGCATGGTACAACAGGATAGACACTTACTTGTTGGACAATGGTTTCGAAAAATGTGATGATGAGCCTACTCTCTACATCAGAGAAAGCGAAGGTAAGATTCTCATTGTCATCTTATATGTAAATGATTTGATTTTTACAGGCAGTGATGATTTCCTCATCATTGATTTCAAACAAGTCATGAAAAGTGAATTTGAAATGACTGACTTGGGATTGTTAAGATATTTTTTGGGCATAGAAGTGAAGCAAACAGAAAATGAAATTTTTATCTCTCAAGAAAAGTATGTGGTAGAAATTTTGGATAGGTTTAAAATGCATAACAACAAGTCCACACCAACTCCAATTGTCATAGGGTTGAAGTTGAGCAAAGAAGATTGCAGCAACAATGTAAATCCAACATTATACAAAAGCATGATAGGCAACTTGATGTATTTGAGCGCCACTAGGCGGGATATAATGTATGCAGTACTTTTGGTGTTAAGGTTCATGGAGACACCCAAGGAGACACATTGGCAAGTAGAGAAAAGGATTCTGAGGTATGTTAATGGGACAAAACAATATGGCATTTTGTACATAGCAACAAGTGATTTCAGGATGGTTGGTTACACTGACAGTGATTGGGCAGGCAGTGTCGATGGCAGAAAGAGCATGTCAGGATATTTTTTTCATTTGGGTTCCAGAGCCACTTCATGGGCCTCCAAGAAGTAGCCAATAGTGTCACTTTCAACAGTAGAAGCTGAATATGTCAGAGAAACAGCAGCAACGTGTCAGGCAGTTTGGATGAGAAGGATGTTCAGGGATCTTCGTCATGACCAATAGGGCGCGACAACTATTTTCTGCGAAAACATCTCAACAATTGCATTGTCAAAGAATTATGTATTCCACAAGAGGGCCAAACATATTGATGCTAAATATCATTTTATTAGAGTGGATTAACAATGATGAAATTGTGTTGTAGCACTGCACGTCACAGGAACAATTTGTTGATATTTTCACAAAGCCATTGGCATGTGAAAGTTTTTTTTATCTCAGAAACTATTTGGGAATTTTCAATGGCATAAATTGTGGTTAAGGGGGAGTGTTGGAAATAATAATCCCAACCACCGCAATAAACAGCCTGACAGTAGCCATACCTATGAGACGTATTTTTGTAGGTTGTGTCTCTGTTTGAAGATTGAAGGACTAAAGCTAGACGTGAACCATTCTGAAACGCAGTAATGAATTTAAAGCAATCAATGTACTTTGTTAAATAGATATGGGAAAGCTTTCATTTAGATACTATTACCCACACTCCAGAAGCAGTTGTGCGATTCTGATCACACTCAACAACAACATCATATTAATTTCGCTCTGTCATGAATTAAATGTAAAATTGTATGTTGAGTTATATATGAATGTAAAAGTCATTTTGTAATGGGTTTGAGAGAGTAAGAGGTAAGAAAAAGAGTGCAAGTCTCTGTGGAGAAAATGGTGGAGCAATTTTTGGTGGGCACGTGAAAACAACAATTACTATATTTTAGTGTGTGTTATTCTGCATAAGTTTAAATCACTATAAAACTTTTATTTTACTTGGTGAATGAGTTGCAGTCTCATTTCAATGTATTTTCATGTTTAAGAAATGAATACCAAGTTTTAGTGTGTTGCTCCAAACCTATCTTGTTATTTTTGCTATGAGTATTCATTAAGTCTCTGGAATAATTCTGCGCTACGTGAAATTAGCTTCGTGGTGTGTGAAGATAGGTGTGCAAAATTAGCGCTGCAGTTAGTGCTGCGGTGCATGAACCTAGCTTTGCGAAAGTAAAAAAAACCCTCCTCTTCCGCTCCACGAAAATTAAATTTCCCAAATATTTTTTAACAGAATGATGGATGACTTTTGTGGTGATCCATTCGAATGACTTGGAGTCGATGTATTTGCTCTAGTGTGACCAAATCCTATATTTTGTGGGCAATGCATTGCTAAGAGATTTGGAAACACAAATTTACAGTGAGAACAACTTATATGCATTAGATTGAAGACTTGAAGACGAATGCTATGTAAATTGTTTCACATTACTAACAAATTTGATTTCAAGAATTAGATCGCATTCATTAAGAAACCTACGTGAAAAGGTCAGCTGACAATTAAATGGAAACCTAGAGATTAGTAAGTTATCAATCAGTTAAAATATTATCATTGATTCATATTGATATGTTGTGTGAATGTAAATGCAGATACGGATCCTGGCCGACGATCTGTGGTTAAACACATGGAATTTCTGGTAGAAAAGGGATATTATAAACATTGTGTAAGTTTTTTTTTTAATAGTATATATGGAAACAAAATCTACAATTTTCTTATCAAAATCATTCATAGGAATGAATTTTTATTCCTTGTGCATTCGTATGGTTTTAGTATTAATCACTTGGGTTTATGTTTCCATTGGGTTCATAATATCAATCCCTTGGGTTTATTACTAAATTGGCTTTATAATATCAATCATAGTCAACCATAGTCAACCATAACCAACCATGGTGAACTGTGGTCAATGATGGTCCCATCTCACATTATGACAAAAATTGTGTCACTTAGGTTTTATATACCTTGGGTTTATCATATTAGTCCCTTGGGTTTAATATTATTCCATTAGGTTCATAATCCCTTGGGTTTTTAATATCAATCCCTTGGGTTTATTATTCCCCGGTCAACCATGGTCAACCACAATCCAACATGGAATTGTGATAAGGATTGTCTCAATATTACAACCAATGATGGTCAATCATGTTTATTTTAGTGTTTATAATATTTATATTAGGGTTTATATACGTTGGGTTTATAATATTAGTCCTTTGGGTTTAATATTATTCCCTTCCATTCATAATCCCTTGGAGTTTTAATATTAATCCCTTGGGTTTATTATTCCTTTAGGTTTATAATATCAATCCCTTGGGTTTATTATTCCCTTAGGTTTATAATATCAAGCATGGTCAACCATTTTCAATCATAACTGACCATGGTTGAATGTCGCATTGTGACAAGGATTGTCTCACCATGAAAATAAACCATGTATATTTTAGTGTTTGTAATATTTATATTTGGGTTTACCAATTTTCAGTTTATAATATTAGTCCCTTGGGTTCATAGTCGCTTGGGTTTTTAGTATGAATACCTTGGGTTTATGTTTCCCTTGGGTTCATAATATCAATCTCTTGGGTTTACAATATAAATTACGGTCAACCATAACTAACCATGGTCAACTGTGGTCAATTATGGTTTCATTTCGCATTATGACAAAAGTTGTCTCCACTTAGGGTTTATATAGCTTGAGTTTATAATATTATTCGCTTGGGTTTAATATTATTCCCTTAGGTTCATAATCGCTTTGGGTTTTAGAATTAATCCCTTGGGTTTATTGTTCCTTTGGGTTTATAAGATCAATCTCCTGGATTTATTATTTCCCAATCAACCATGGTTTATTATGATGTCAACCATGGTCAACCATGGTCCAACATGGAATTGTGATAAGGATTGTCTCAATATGACAATCAATGATTATCAATCATTATTATTTTAGTATTTATAATATTTATCTTAGGGTTTATATATGTTGGGTTTATAATATTAGTCCCTTGTGTTTAATACTATTCCCTTGGGTTCACAATCCCTTGGGGTCTTAGTATTAATCCCTTGGGTTTATTTTTCCTTTGGGTTTATAATATCAATCCCTTGGGTTTATTATTCCCTTAGGTTCATAATAGCAGTCATGCTTAACCATTGTCAATCATAGCCAACCATGGTAAACTATGGTTGAATGTCGCATTGTGACAAGGATTGTCTCACCAAGAAAAAAACATTTTTATTTTGGTTTTTATAATATTTATATTAGGGTTTATGAATGTTGGGCTTATAATATTGGCCCCTTGGGTTTAGTATTAATCCCTTGGGTTCATATTCCCTTGGGGTTCTAAGATTAATCCCTTGGGTTTGTGGTTCCCTTGGGTTCATATTCCCTTGGGGTTCTAATATTAATCCCTTGGGTTTGTGGTTCCCTTGGGTTCATAATATCAACCTTTTAGATTTATTATTAACATGGGTTTATAATATCAATCACGGTCAACCATGGTCAACCATAATGAGTTAAGCATTGCCCGATTTCACATTATGAAAAAAATTGTCTCCATATAAAAATCATTCACAATCATGGACAATCATGGTCTACTATGGTTAGGCATGGTTGATGATGGTCAACCATGTTCTATAGAATCAAACATGGTCAACCATTGTCAATTGTGGTGAAACATATTTGAATGTTGCGTTGTGACAAAAATTGTCTCAATATGAAAATCAACCATGATAAACCATGGTCTAACATCGCATTATGACAAAGATTGTTTCGATATGAAAATTAACCATGGACAACCATGGTCCAACATGGCATTCTCATAAGGATTATCTCAATATGAAAATCAACCATGGTCAATCATGTTTACTTTAGTGTTTATAAAATTTATCTTAGGGTTTATATGCGTTGGGTTCATAATATTAGTCTACTTGGTTTAATCGTATTCCCCTGCATTCATAATCCCTTGGGGTTTTAGTATTAATCCCTTGGGTTTGTTATTCCCTTGGGTTTATAATATCAATCCATTAGGTTTATAATTTTAATCATGGTAAACCATGGTCAATCATAACCAACTATGTTCAACCATGGTCAAACGATATGGATATGGAAATCGACCATGGTCAACCATGGTCCAACGTTGTGTTCTCACAAAGATTGTCTCAATATGAAAATAAATCATGGTCAACTATGATTAACCATGGTCCAACGTTGCATTGTGACAATGAATGTCTCTATATGGAAATCAACAATGGTCAACCCTCGTCAACCTTGCTTATTTTAGCATTTATAATATTCATGTTAGGGTTTATATACCTTGCGTTTATAATTTTTATACCTTAGGTTTATTATTCCCCTGGGTTTATAATTTTTATACCTTAGGTTTACTATTCCCTTGGGTTTATAATATCAATCCCTTGGGTTTATTAATGCAAGCGTTCATATTCCTAAGGTTTAATATTATTCAACAATGGTCAACCATGGTCCAATGTCACATTGCGACAAGGATTGTTTCAATATGAAAATCAATCATGCTCAACCATGTTTATTTTAGTATTTTTCATATTTATCTTAGGGCTTTTATACCTTAGGTTTATAATATTATTCCCTTGGGTTTAATATTGTGCCCTTAGGTTCATAATCCATTGGGGTTTTCATATTAATCCCTTAGGTTTATTATTCGTTTGGATTTATAATATCAATCGGTTGGGTTTATTATTCCCAAGTTAATCATGATTTATTATGATGTCAACCATGATCAACCATGGTCCAACATGGAATTATGATAAGAATTGTCTCAATATGAAAATCAATGATGCTCAATCATGTTTATTTTAGTGTCTATAATATTTATCTTGGGGTTTATATACATTGGATTTATAATGTTAGTCCCTTGGGTTTAATATTATTCCCTTGGGTTCATAATCCCTTGGGATTTTAGTATTAATTCCTTGGGTTTATAATATCAATCCATTAGGTTTATAATATTAAAAATTGTCAACCATGGTCAATCATAACCAACCATGTTCAACCATGGTCAAACAAGGTTGGATATGGAAATTAAGCATGGTCAACCATGGTCAAACAAGGTTGGATATGGGAATTAAGCATGGTCAACCATGGTCAAACAAGGTTGGATATGGAAATTAAGCATGGTCAACCATGGTCTAATGTTGCATCCCACAAATATTTTCTCGATATGAAAATCAATCATGGTCAACGATGGTTGACCATAGTCCAACGTTGCATTGTGACAAGGATTGTCTCTATATGGAAATCAACCATAGTCAACCATGGTCAACCATGTTTATTTTGGGGTTTATAATATTGATGTTAGGGTTTATATAGCTTGTGTTTATAATTGTTATCCCATAGGTTTATTATTACCTTGGGTTTATAATATAAATCCCTTGGGTTTATTGATCTAATGGTTCATATTCCTAGGGTTTAATATTATTGAAAAATGGTTAACCATAATCAACCATGGTCAACCATGGTCCAATGTCACACTCTAACAAGAATTGTCTCAATATGAAAATCAACCGTGCTCAACCATGTTTATTTTATAATTTTAATATTTATGTTAGGGTTTTTATACCTTGGGTTTATAATATTAGTTCGTTTGGTTTAATATTATTCCCTAGGGTTCATAATGCCGTAGGGTTTTAGTATTAATCCCTTCGGTTTATTATTCCTTTAGGTTTATAATATCAATCCCTTAGGTTTATTATTCCCTTAGATTTATAATATCAATCATGGTGAACCATTTTCAACCATGGTCAATCATGGGGTTTTAGTATATTAGTATTAATCCCTTGGGTTTATTTTTCCCTTGGGTTCATAATATCAATCTCTTGGGGTTATTATTAACTTGGGTTTATAATATCAATCGTGGTTAACCATGGTCAACCATAACCAACCATGGTGGGATGTCGCATTGTGAAAAATTGTCTCCATATAAAATTCATGGACAATCATTGTCAACCATGGTCACCCATGGTTGATCATGGTCAAACATGTTTTAAAGAATCAAACATGGTCAACCATGGTCAATATTTGGTTTTTGTATTAATCCCATTGGTTTGTTATTCCTTTGGGTCAAAGATAGTGAATCATAGGCAACCATGGTCTAACGTCTCATTGTGACAAAGAATTAATTATTACTTTTAACTATAATCATTATTAATTTTATTATATAAGACGAAATTATTCTTATCTATATTTATTTGATTATATTCTATTATTTTATAAAATAATAAATAAATACTTTATATTTTTTTTAAACATTTAATTTAATAGTTTTAATAAAATAATTATTTATTCCATTTTATAAATAATATATTATCATTATTTGAATTTGATTTGGTGTCATAGTAGAAATGAAGCTTTAGGTTATGAGCCACATTTTACTAAAATACTTTGTGTATAATATTTATATTATTAAATTTAACTGTATAAAATTTAGTATTAATTACTAATCATTTTGTAAATGATGGCCACATTATTCCTAGCCATAATATAATGATTATTTAATTATTAATCTACTATATTATGTATCTATCTATAAAGAATTGGCTTGTTAATAATAAATATTTACATAGTGGGTCTTTAAAATAATACACATAATAAATAGTTGGTATTTAAAAAAAATACACATAATGATTATAGTTAATTTTTAAAAAAATACACAATAATTATTAATGTGGTTGATATAGGTTATTGGCCTATATCAACCACACTGGAAAATGGGGTTGTATATATGCTTTATATACACTTAAGGAGTATATCAATGACATTGGTAAATGTGGTTGTGCTAGTAGATATGTGTGTATTTAGTATAACCTGTAGCAAGCTGAATTATCAATTGAATATATATACAAATTTGAAGGTATTAAATCTGGAAGCTATAAGGAAATATTTGTAGGAATGATGGACAAATTTCTTGGTTCTCTAATGTTCTCACTGTTGGATGTTCTCACTGTTGGATGTTGAGAGCTACCAGTCTCAATCAATTTGAAATCTGTGACCGAATCCGATATTTTGTGGGCAAAACATTGCTGAGAGCTTTGGAAACACAAATTTACAGTGAGAACAACTTATCTACGTCAGATTGAACCCTTGAAGAGGGACGGGGGTAAATTGTTTTACATTACTAACAAATTTTATGTCAAGAATTAGATCGCATTCATTAGAAACCCAAATTTACAATGGAATAGATGTTAATTGAGAACCCTAATTTGAAAGAGTTGGCTCACAATTAGATGGAACCCTAGGAATTAGTAAGTTATTAGCGCGTTAAAATATTATATTTGATTCATATCGATATGTTGCGTGAAGGTAATTGCAGATACGAATCACGGCCCACAATCTGTGGTCAAACACCTGGAATTTCTGGTACAAAAGGGATATTATAAACATTGTGTACATCCACTAAGGTTTTTTTTATAGTATATATGGAAACAAAATCAACAATTTTCATACCAAAAGCATTCATAGGAATGAATTTTTATTCCTGGTGCATCTGTATGGAAACCAACAAACTGACATACTGACATAAATGAATTTATTGCAAGAAGCGGGGAATTACTGGGTGAACTGTAATCCATATTGTCATGGGCCTCATTCGATGTGGTGATACTAAAACGGGGATGGCTACATCTCTGTAGATCCAGACGACCCACCGTGGGGAGGTCACGAATGCCACTGGAATTTCACAAAGGTGCACAAAGACAGGTCTATAATGGTTTGTCTACGAATAAATGAGCGTCCTCCGTTGAAAGTCCCATGTATATCTTGTTGGGGATGGAGAATGGAGAACTTCATGGTTGTCTCCCAGCATTGCACCCCCACGAAAGTTCTAAACTAGGTGCGCTTGTTGACGGTCGAAGGAAGTTTTAATTTTTAAAGACTCGGTTTGATGAATCAAATGATAGTGAAGAAACAGCCACAGTTCCATAGAAAATAGACATAAAGGACAATGCAAATTGCAAGCAGTCCTCCAAGGAGATCAAGGAATGGAGCCTCACCAAAGTTATTTATTATTTCACATGTATATAATTCTATACGAATTTCTGAGTGTATTCCTCATACCATAGTTTATGATGTATCTAGAGTTTTGGTTTCTATAGTTTTTTAATTTCACATACATCAAACATAGGGTTTTGTAATGCCATAAAGAAAATAGGCTATATTATTATTTTTTTTATTTTATAGATGACTTCAGGGAATCTTTTACAGAGAAGGCTTGTTATATAAATTTAGTGCTCGGTAGCTTTTTTAACGTTTTTAATAATATATGGATAATTTTAGGATTTTAGTTTATTTATTATAGCTAAATATAGGTGATAATTGTGGTTGGGTGCTACGGAGAAATAATATGGATTATTCAGGGTTAGAGGTTTGATAGTAGGTAACTTTTGCTATAATATTATGATTTTATCTGATGTTATCTTGGTTTAGATTTTTTTTTGGATGTTTCAATTCTATTTTAATTAAAAGTTATATGGGATCTTATTAATGTAGAAAACCAAATTGTTCTTTTGATTTAAAATATATAGTTTTATTACTTTCAAAAACCGAATTGTTGAATAGTTATGTAACATACCTCCTAATTAACTACTAGGCTTTCATTCCATATTAAAATGCCTCGGTTAAAGTTAAGATTCAACCATCTTCACATCATTATATGATCATTATTATTCATGAAATTATACTCATATTCTCGTCAATTCAATGACACCAAAAGTGATGAAACATCATAGCCAATACTCTTTTATTATTTATTTGATGCATGATGTGGACTTTTAGATTCATCAATAAGACTTGTATGTCAGATCAACCCTTACGCATAATTTACAATTTGGAAGAAGGAATTAATCATAAATGCAATCAATAAAACTCTTGATGACTCGACACACGCATTAATGGAATATTGCTTTGAAGCTACTGTAACTAGCATGGCTATGAAGCATGATCATAGTCCTACAGGCATAATCAAAGTGTTACTCATATAACTCTTATGCAATAGGTAGAAATAGCTAAACTAGCCTCATTGAATACTCATGTAATAGGTAACATCACCATAGACTATACAATTAGAAGCATTATACCAAAACTATTTCGCATGCACCAATGTCTCATGTATAAATATTTCCCAAACTAAACAAGAGATGTCACATAACGTCAGAGGCATACTATGCACCTTCACTAAATTTAATGATCATCAAGTTCATATTCAATATATATCTCACACATCCATATATGTTAAACTCAGAAACAAATTTAGTACAAGTAGTTGTACTTATGCATAACTACTAGGCTTCCACCACTAACTCTACACTTGGATGTAATAAGAGTCACATGCATAAGAATGAAATCATTCTCATAAATACAAATAACAAAAAAATCTATACATATGAGCTAAACAATTCAACCACATAAAAAGTAAGGAGTAAACATACAACATATTCCATGCAAGTGAATCCGAATAGATTAGACGAAAGAGCGCCACTTGGAAAACAAAGCACCACCACCGAACCTAGAACTGACTCTTCCAGTTCACCCCTGAGCTCAGAGTTCTTACCTTCATTCAACTGCCCCTTGTTGATCTCTACAATGGGTATTTAATACCCTCTTTCATGATATGGTTTCTATTAGTAGTGTCTCGCTTTTATGGATCTTTTTATCCATTTTCCTAGGCTTTTCCCAGAAAAGCTCTCCTTTCTCTCCCGTGAGGCTTTTCCTCATAAAAGCTTACCTTTATCTCCCGCAAAGATTTTATGTGTCTATCAATGGATATTTATCTCCAATCCATCAAGCTTATCTACAATCGAATCTAGAAGCTTTATCATGAAATAATTTTCCCTTCCCATTCGCCAATGGGATTTGGAAAGAATCTCTTCTCTTGGTGTTTCGCTTTTCCAAGTGATTAATTATTTTATTTATTTCATAAAGTGTTTTCGTTCCTTATTACAAATGAGACCTAGCTTTTCGTGGCTTAGGTTTGCAAAGTTTTACACACAAGGGGGGGTGTTACATACTCTCCCCCTTAATTTTACGCCATCCTCGATGTATTACTACATCTTAAAATGTTATTTCCTCATTCACATGTAGTTGTCTAAATTTGTAGGCTCCCATGGCCTCGCCATGTGATGCATGTATTTTGATAGAGATATATTGTTTCTAAAGGAGTTCTCCCAATTCCTTCCATCACTACCTATAACATGGGTTTCCACCAATTTTGTGAGAGATTTTACATGTAGAAACTCAACTATGTTTAGCACAGATAATATCATAATCTGATATACAATACTATGATGTGAATAGCTATGGAATATATTGCTCGCCATTTATTGTGTTTGAAGAGATGCATGTTCTTCCCCTGCATTCTTCCCAAGCTTTGTGTTCTTGTTAAATACTTTCTTCCTACAGTTTTCCTGCATACAACAAGTCACCTAGTACATTTTCCAAATCAATGTGGACAAAATATCATATAAGGTTATCTCGCGCATAACAATGATAATCATATGTACTTATCAATTTTAGATCACCTATAGTCCACATAGATCAGAATCATAATCACATGCATACAAAACTGAAAATAAACCACTGTTACTTATCCTTGAATCACTTCTTAGCTTCCTTCTTTTGTATGCACTCTAGGTCGGTTTCCATACAAGACAACTACCTAGTGTCTTCATGCATACCTGCACATATTGTGTATTACATACACGCAACTATACATGTCATATATTATCCTGCAATAGATGTATCCATACCAGTACCATATGTAGCACTTGTACACAAAATTGATGTCCATAGCATCACCTACATGACATATACTTCATCCACAAGTTTCCAACCATGTCAATATTACGCCCAAAAATTCCTTTATTTATTTATATTACTTCTAGATAAATTGATCAAACCATGGTCCATTTACCGATAGGAGAGTAAGGAATTTCATGGGCCTGTTCAACTTCTGTAACCAATAAAAACTCATTTTTGTGTGTCAAGTGGTTGCAGTACAATGTCAACAAAATAGTATCATAAAAGTAATCATCCATACTACAACTTTATCATACCCATAACTTTGAGTTTTGGGAATAAATCTGTCACTTGGACCAAGTTTTAACCTCAACAAAATATGACTTCCGCTTAATCATAAAGCAAGCTATTGACTATGATACTTAGCTTTATCTTTAACCAAGAAAATGATCGTTTGGTACTTAAAATTAATCCATAATTAAATAATCATGTCATATTCTCTTTTGCACCTACTTCAACATCCTTTCCTTAAGCATAACTTTATTTCCTTAAGTTATGTCTTTACATAGAAAACATACAACTCAAAATTTGATTTTGATATGGGTAAAATAAGGTGATGACCGTATTACTAATTTACCGCCATAATTTTAATGATATATATATTTCTTTCAGAAATACTACCTGTGATCTAATTGAGTATCTCACTAATATTGTTGGTATGGCACCATACTTCACTAGTATTACCAAATTGTTCAACTTTTCTATGCATATTTATAACCATGCAAGTATCACTTTCACAAGATATAATAAATAATATTGTTGGTATGGCACCATAGTTCACTAGTATTACCAAATTGTTCAACTTTTCTATGCATATTTATAACAACGCAAGTATCACTTTCACAAGATATAATAAATAAAAATTTTAAGCTTCTGATCTATGGGTAGACATATTAAAAAAACTTATTAGCATTAATAAACATGTTAGGTTATTTTTTTTTATATTTTTTCACTTTAGCATTTAGCATTGTTCTATGCATGATACATACCAAAGAAACTCCTTGTAACCACACAATTGAGCCCTGCATGCAAGCCATATCTATAAGTAAGCATAGACATGTAATCATCTCCCGAGTATTCATTTCCAAGATAATTCTTCACATTCCTCTGTTTTATGAATGGAACGAAATAACTTATATAGCTGGTATACACTCTTATGTGCAGTTTGATTTCACACCTAAGTGTCCTCATGCTATTTAGTCTTGTACTGTCTGATTAGTTATGCATAATAATTCAAAACAATATCCTTATCATTATGCAAATACGTGCAGTTTGATTTCACACCCAAGTGTCCTCATGCTATTTAGTCTTGTACTGTCTGATTAGTTATGCATAATAATTCAAAACAATATCCTTATCATTACGCAAATCGTGGTATATATGTCCACATGATTATACATTGACAAAATAAAATATGTGCATCCTGCTCGCTCCTGCTCGGATTTCTCTATTAGGTGGAGACACAAATTGACGAAGAAGTAAGAACACCTACCTTACAAAAAAATCTGTTATGGAAAAGCAACCATTACTATTTGCTTGCTTCTCAGGTTCTGGACTATGAATGGAATGAGCGAAGAAGGGATTGATTTACAAAAGAATATGTTATGGAAAAGCAACCGTTACTATTTGCTTGCTTCTCAGGTTCTGGACTATGAATGGAATGAGCGAAGAAGGGATTGATTTATGTAGATACCGTTACTCCATAAGAAAATGCAAATTCACCCACAAGATTTCAAAAATCATGCAAGCATATTTAATCGGCACTTCTCTTTAAAATCTAATCCCTTTTCTAGCACTGCGCTCCATGCCATCTTCAAAGCGTAACGACTCCACAAAAATTTACTACAATTTAGAAAGAGTTGAATAGTGGATTCTCCTGAACTCCTTTCTCTTTTAACACGGTCGGTTGTGGAGTTTGAAACTATGCATACTTATGAGCATATGATCTTGATTCTGCTCTGGAAATTGAATTCAATTATATAGAGAATCTGAGGGCTCTTGTAATCAGGAGATTTCGGCGCATACAAGGGTAAATGCCGAGCAATTTATTCCCTGAGAGCATCGTGGTAAGCATAGCTAGCTGCTGCACCAAGCTTCCTCTAATGGTGAATCTTTACACAACGAAAACTCACAACGATTTACACTTTTCCAACTAAAGTAGAAAATTTTCCCTGAGGATCGTACTTTCTCACCGATTTATGCGTAGCATCAATTCATCGGAAAGATAGATCAATCAGTCAAGGTTGGGATAAACATTATCCACCCTTCCTGCCTTTATCCTTCCACCTCACTGTCCATCACCAGGAGAGAAAAAGGTTAGGGTGTCGTGTGATTTAACCATACACTCTATTCAACTAAGGGTGAATATGCCCATAAGGATAACCATTATCCAAACCAATTGCGTTTGTTTCCCACTCAATCAGCCATCGAATGCATCCAAATCGACGGTAAAGAAACGAGAAAGACAACTTTGTAAAGGAAAACAATAGTCCTCAAAGTGATATTCCCCATACCTCTAAGTGGGAAAGCGTTGTTTCTTTAAAGCGACCCATCACTACTCTTCCACGTCAAATACCAATACGGCGTTTTATTCCAAAAACCAATCTCGACCCCATAAGCTGCCCACTTCCAGATTATACGAGGTACCAATACGTCTATGGCTTTCGACGAGAGCTGTTTGTGCTTGACTGTTGATGATCAACCCACTTTTTCCCTTGGACAACTTCCTTTTGACTATGCCATTCTCTGACAATCTAATTCCCCTTTGGATTCAGGGGACTCATTGGTTGCGGGGAATTTTCCTTTGTTGGAATTTTTAAATTTATATTACAACTTCGAAAAGAGAGCGCGGAGTATAATACAGCGAGGTCCAGGTAATCGGGGGCGCAGTTCATTCCCTATAGCTGGCTCTTGTTATTGGCATGAGTATAAATCTTGTGGGCTTTGACATACTGTTCCCGCAAAAAACATAAGATCCACCGCCTCCACGTCGGCAGGGCTTTTACGCCAATCGCAGTCTACATAACATTGCGCAGAAAGCCTCTCCCCCATCTCGATTTGCAATTTCGATGGCAGTTCCTCTCCACAGATTCTGTATTACATTCCTCTCCTCTTCCTTCGAGGAGCTTCTGAATAATTTCTCATCACTGTCTACTTATTGGATTCGGCGGAAAACCATTTTCCATCTTACACATTATAGCAATTAAAACCCTCAATTTATAGGATTCGGCGGAAACCATGTTCCATCTTACACATTGGAGCAATTAAAACCCTCGATTTTTAGAACCACCGATTTTTCCACATTCGGCTTTAAATCACTTAATATAATAATATTTTATCTAAATTGGATTAACATATACAAATGTTATTACTTCCACGTTCCCTTAAATACACCATTTTAAATGTTTAAAGTCAACCTTATTGAGTCCTCATTTCCTTTGATTGCAAGTAATCACTATGATATTAGCATGCTTCAAAGTGTTTCTCTAATTTGTTTTAAGATTTAAGTTCAACCTTTATTGTTCCTGAGTTATTTTTCCTATAAAAAACAATTATAATTAAAACCTTTCATGTGCCTTGTCCCATGCGGTGCGGTGAAATATGTGAATGGACAAGGTGGTGAAATATGTGAACTTAAGCTCATATACCATTTGTAACATACTTTTTTCGTAAAAATTAAGATTCAACTATCTTTACCAAGTATAATTATGCCATCATTATATGATAATTATTATTCATGCAACTATACTCATATTCTCATCAATTGAGTGACACCAAAAGTGATAAACCATCATATTCCATACTCCTTTTATGTTTTACTGGAACCATGATGTAGACTTTTAGATTCATCGATAAGACTTGTATGTCAGATCAACCCTTTAGCATAATTTACAATTTGGAGAAAGGAATCAATCATAGCATGAAATCAATAAAAGCCTTGATGAATCCACACAAGCATTAATGGAATATTGCTTTGAGTCTACTATAACTAGCATGGCTATGAACCATGATCATAGCCCTAGAGGCATTGTCAAACGTGTTACCGATATAACTCTTATGCAACAGGAAGAAATAGCTAAACTAGCCTCATTTAATACACATGTAATAGGTAACCTCACCATAGAGTATACAATTAGAAGCATTATATCATAATTGTTCCGCATGGCACCAATGTCTCATGCATAAATATATTCTAAACTAAACAAGAGTTCTCACATAACGTTAAAGGCATATTATGCACCTTCACTAAATTTAATGATGATCAAGTTCAGATTCAAGAGATATCTCACACATCCATATATGTTCACCTCAAAAACAAAGTTAGTACAAGTATTTCTAGTTATGCATAATGGTCACATGCAGATTCTATCAGGGGAAAGATAGCACCTTGGCCCAAGTATGAACTACTACCTACAATGCTTCCACCACTAACTCTACACTTGAATGTAATAAGAGTCACATGCATAAGAATGCAATCATTCTCATAAATACACATAACACACACATCTATACATCTGAGCTACGATTTAACCACATAAAAAGTAAGGAGTAAACATAGAACATATTCGATGCAAGTCAATACGACTAGATTAGAAGAAAGAACATCACTTGGGAAACGGAGCACCACCACCCAACCTAGAACTGACTCTTCTAGTTCACCCTCGAGCCAAGAGTTCTTGTCTTTGATCAACTGCCCCTTGTTGATCTCTTCAATGGGTATTTAATACCCTCTTTCATGATATGGTTTTTATTAGTGGCATCTTGCTTTTATGGATCTTTTTATCAATTTGCCTAGGCTTTTCCTAGAAAAACTTGCCGTTCTCACTTGTGAGGCTTTTCCTCATAAAAGCTTGCCTTTCTCTCCCAAAAATCTTTTATGTGTCTCTCAATATATATTTATCTCCAATCTGTCAAGCTTATCTAGAATCAAATCTAGAAGCTTTATCATGAAAGATTTATCATTTTCCATTCACCAATGAGATTTGGCAAGAATCTCCTCTCTTGGTGTCTCGCTTTTCCAGGTGATTAATTATTTTTTCTTTCATAAAGTATTTACTTTCCTTATTACTCATTAGACTTAGTTTTTCTCACCTTAGGTTTGCAAAATTTTACACGCAAGGGAGGGTCGTTACAAGTTAGATATTTAAGATTTGCACATATGATTAAAAATTAGAATGATTGAGCTTGAAACCATCATATATTTATTTTAATTTTGGATTTATCAACATGTCTAAATATTGTACATTGACAAATTTAAGTATTGTTAACATACTTTGTAACCAGAGTGTCAATATATATATATATATATATCTATTTTATTAATATTATTAATATTTATATAATTTCACATCTATATAGAAATAGTCTTATTATACATCTATGACATAAACTTAAAGATATACTTTTGATTAATATGTTTATAATTCTTTTAATTGAATATTTATTTTCATATATATAATATTAATTATATTAAAGAAGAATTTAATAAAACTTTATTTATTAATTAAATTTTAGTTAATAATAATATATTAATATATATATATATATATATATATATATATATATATATAACCTTTATTTATTCAATTAAACAAATTGGCATAATTTTTATAATAAAAGACTTCATATAAATTACAATTTACACTCAAATTAATAATAGACTAATAATAATTATAATAGTATCGATAATTTAACATAGGTAAAGAATTGGATTTCGAATTATAGATAGTGGATTATACTAATGATGATTTTTATATAGTCAAAAAGAAAGAAGAAAGTAAGCATTTAGGATAGATGACTGACCGTGGTGAGGAGGAAAAAGAATGTTCTACAATTATTTAGTGATGTTGATTAGAAATGGCCATTGACATTTAAGGATGACAAATAACCGCACATCCCTGATTGGATTTATAATATTAAGAGATAATTGTCATTGTGTTTTTGTAACCTGGATTTCATGTGCAAGCGGATGAAACGATTATTCAAGAAAATATGAATTGATCATTGGATGTTAAGGGAATTAGACTCAATTATCTAGTGAATAACAATGGTTTTTATGATCCCGAAAATGAAAATGTAATTACAGTAAAGAAAAATCTAAATATGTTGCGAGGTTTAAGCACGTTTACTACGAAGGAAGTGTTGCAGATAAGGAAAGACTTATGATTATTATGAAGAAGGTATATAAATTTATAATCCACATTTATATAATTATTTTACATTCAATTTTACATTATAATTAACAGCTTTGATTTGAATTTGGGATTATAAAAATATTAAATGAGTTTTTATTTGCATTTGGAAATATAAAAACATTAAGTGAGGGTATAGGTTTAGATTGCATTTTACATTTGAATTCTTAAACTCAAATGTATATTAACTCATAGTATATGAAGTATAAATATTATAATTTTTTTTAATAATAAAGATGATTGTGCATAGAGGTATAGAGGGAGGGAGATGTGTGATTGTAAATGTTTGTAAAAATCAACATTTAACACAAAAAAAATTATGTATTATATTAAAAAAAAATAAATAATGAAATTCAATTATTTATATAAAAATTATTTTTCTTATTTTTTTAAGTTGAAATTATAATTATAGAGTAAAAAAAAATGAACTTGTTAAGTTTTTTTTGTTATGTTGATTTAGGTTTTTATTGGAAGAGTAAGGCAAAGGGCTAAATCTATTTTCATTATTTTTTTTTGTTTTTCTAAATTTGGAAGGTAAATTTTCAATATTTCCACTATTTAAAGGATCCATTAACCAAACAAAAAAAAATGGGAAGAAATTTATTTATTTTTTTTTCATAAATTTGTAGCAAGGGTAAAATTTGAAAACAAAAACCAAAAAGCAAAATATTTTTGTAATTCTTTTATTAATATTAATTTATTTAATATGGATACATTTAAGAATTCTGATTTTCTACCCTCTATTTTTGTGGTGAAAATTAACACAGTAGTACCCTTGCAACACTCTGCTCTAATTCATAGCTCACTGCTCTTCTCACTCGCAAGTATGCTCCCACACCCCCATTATCTCAATGATGTTCACAGTTTTGTTCCTATGCTACCTGGCTTGATGTAGTCATTGTTGTCATCCATTATTCCCACACATGTACCCCATGGATGACACCCCATTCTTATGCTGACTTAAACAAACTCCAGTTCAATTGTTCCATTAAACTCATAAGGATGGGCAACAATCACTTCTCTTTCATACCAGTGACTCTCCCTATTGTATATTAACTCCCATTCCTCCTTACATATTTCACAAAGGCTCCCCATAGTTCTTTATGGTTCACAAAGATCTACTTGTACATCATCATGGAGTTTCCATTTTGCATTTATTTACAATGCACAAATGTGAATTCTTTGGCTCTCAACCTTACAGTTCTCCATTCAAAATCACAACTGTCGATTCATACATCTTAATGGCACCATGTACCATCATATCATAACTTTTCATCACAGTGTTGTGTAGTGGTGTAACACTATGAGATAGACGATTTCTGACCTTCGATCAAGTCTAACCCCTTTTGCATTATTCCCCTACTATATCTCAACCATAGGACTTGGTTCGGTGACCAAGCACCATCGATATCAGAGCCCCCTATATTGACGTGTTTCATTTGTGGCTAATGTGACAAAAACAACAAACCTACGATCATAGATCTCTTATTTTCAAGCTCCTTCCACTCAACCCTTACTGCAAACTTCTCATCATAGGACTGAGGTTGGTGACCAGGGGATTATCCTTAAGGAACTAAGTCTTTCCACGCTCTCCCAGGGGTTTTTGGTTCCCTTAAGCCTTCGCAATCACTTGTTATCTCACATTGTAGTGAAATTTCATTATGGCACATGAACGATCCACTACAAACATTCAATCCTCAATTGTCGAAGTGATGTCATCTCATCCGATGTGCCATCTTCTAAGTAGTGACATGTGTCACTGAGATATAGCCCACTAAGCCATCCTTAAACACTCAAAAACCTTCCGACATGTCCCTCTATACTGTGACATCATTTTTACACAAGCAGCCACATGTACTTTGTCAGAACCAATCAGATCCTACCGCCTTTCCTCAATGGAGTTCCTCTTATGTTTCCTTCTATCCTTATCGAAGACAATTGTAGGCCTCCACATGTCTTTCTTGGAGGAGAGAGAAAGAGGCCTCACCTACTTCTATTTTTAACCAAATTCCTTTGTCTTTTCCTTCCTGACCTCCCCAATGATTTAACAAGGAGTGCATAGTCCTGAGTTATCCTCCAACATAGAGAGACCTTTGACATGTGGGATCATTGATATGAAATTCGTAGGTGCCTCTGATATGCAAGTTTCCAAGACCTCCGATTTCTCGAGACCTGTGAATGGTCAGGACCTCTGATTGTGATTCACCAAGACCTTCAATTTGATGGGACCTCGAATTGCAATTCATCGAGACCTCTAATCTCCGATATTCCTCATTGCATAAGGCTTGCATCATCCTGAACTTCAAAAGACTATATCTCTCAAACCACAAGTCCATTTATGGACTTTCACATATCATTGGAAATCTCTTGTAAAGAAACTTCCAATGAAAGGAGTTTAATTAGCCACTAAGCCCATCTTCTGCTTCATAATATGGCTCCAAATAATTACCTAGTTGGGATCACAACCACCAAGGCATGAAGCCCGACCACCAGGCTAAGCCTTGTTTGACATCAATTCCAGAACTTGCACAACCGACCACCTTCATACCATCAAATGTCCAACAATCTCCCCCTTTGGCATTGATGGCAACACTGCAGACTCCCCCTCATCTTGGCATGGTCTGCTTTGATGCCAAATTTATCCCCATTTGACATCAGTGGTAAAGAAAACTTCACTTGCACTCCCCCTAAACCAATGTAACCTACTCTACCATGAGTTCCTCCTGCTGAGTAGCTGCCACCACCTTCCAAAATGAAGTCATTCAGAGGAAAGTGTCATATCTCCTATCTGCTATCTGAGATACTTAAATGGTTCTCTTGCAAGTTGCTTGGTAAAGATATCTGTTAGTTTCTATTTACTGAGAACATATACAAGTTTAACAGTATTGGTTGCAACTTGTTCCATCAATAAATGATACTTGATTGGAATGTGATTTTTTTTGAATGCATGAATGGATTTTTTGAGATGTTGATTGCACTAGTGTTGTCACACATTATTGGAATGGGATTAGGAAACTCTACCAATATATCCCTTAAGGTTTGATTCATCCATAGAATATATGTATAGCGAGCTGCAACAATAATATATTCTTCTTCAACAGTCGATAGTGAGATGGATACTTCCTTCTTGCTAACCCATGATACCAAGCAGTCACCCAAAAAGAAAGCTACACCAGAAGTACTCTTCTCGTCATCTAGAATTCCAGCCCAATCTGCATCTGTGTAGGCCTTCAGTTTGAAGTCTTTACTCCTGGGCTACCACAAACCCTACCCTATTGTACCTTGAAGATATTTGAAAATTCTCTTAACAATGACCACACGAATTTCTCGTAGAAAAGCCCGAAATCTAGCCACAATTCCCACTTATTGCATGATATTTGGCCTTGAAGCTGTTAGTTACAATAGGCTTTGTATCATCAATCTGTATTCAATCTAATTTACGTGTGGTGTTGCATCTTCCTTCCAGAGTTTAAAACCTACATTCATGGATCCGTTGACAGGTTTGCAGTCCTTCATTCCAAATTTTTTCAAAGTTTCCTTGAGTTATTTGGATTGAGATATAAAAACTCATCCTGTGGGTTGAGTAATTTTCTAACCCAAGAAGAAGGAAACCTCACCAATCATGGAAGTTTCCAAACTTTTTTTGCATACAATTTGCAAACTGGTGCCCCAGCTACTCCACACCGCTACCAAATACGATGCCATCCACATACAGAACCATTATCAGTAGATAATCATCTTCATATTTTACATAGAGTTATAGTCAACTGAGCCTTTCTTAAAACCTTATTACTGGAGATACTTTTCTAGCCTTTCATAGCAGGCTTTAGGGGCCTGTTTCAAACCAAATAGAGCCCTCTTTAATTTTCATACAAGCCCTTCATCAGAGGAGACCAGAAAACCTTCAGGCTTCTAAATGTAAACCTCCTCTTCTAAGTCTCCATTGAGATACGTAGAATTTACATCCATATGATAAAATTTGATGTTCTTGTGAATGGAAGGAGCAAAGAAGATTGTTATGGCTTTTATTTTAGCTACTAGTGCAAATGTTTCTTCAAAGTCTACCCCTTCTATATCGGCATACCCTATGCAAACCAACCAAGATTTTTCCCTGATTACTTGACCTTTTTCATTTAGCTTATTATTGAAAACCCACTTGGTTCCAATAACATTTTTATCTTTTGGTCTTGGGACAAGCTCCCATGTGTCATTCTTTTCAATTTGGTTTAGCTCTTCATTCATGGCTTTCACCTAGAACTTATCTTCACTTGCTTGATAGAGCTTTTTGGGTTCTATTTGTGATAGTAGAGCCAAATTTTCATGTTTTGTATTTCCCACAAGTATTCTTCTAGTCTGGACACCCTTTCATTAATCTCCAATAATCTGACCCTTAGGGTGTTACTTTTGCACATACTTGGAAGGCATTCTTGGCCTTGAATATGTGCTTGCTTCCTCACCTTAATTGTCTGAATTTGTTTCATTCAGATCTGCGTCCCTCAACTCTGAACACTCTTCATCATCTGATTCTAGGTTACTTTCAAAGGGTTTAGGCCGTGAGCCTACTCCATCAACCACTATAGCAATGATGTCTTCTATCTTCCTTATCTTTTTGTTGTAGCATCTATACCCTTTGCTACGAATATAATATCCAAGAAGTATTCCTCTATCAATGAATGATTCAATATTCTTTTCAAGCCTCGAAAATCGTTGCAACAACATGGGGGATGACCACCCAGTCGGGACCTTAAAGCAGCTCCTTTTCCATTTGGAATGGTGGTTCTAACTGGTTCAACTAGGTCCAGTTAAATTCTCTCAATCTCCAACAGCTTTGAAATATGACTTTCATTCACCAATGGAGAAGAGACATCAGATCAACCCTCTTGCTAATCAGGTAAGAAAGTAATCCTTAAGCCGATTTAGGGCTCAGTCACGCCACTACTAACGTTTGCCCCTTTGGGAAGAGGACTTAGAGGAATGTATAAATTAATCTATATGCATACTTCTTATAAGATGCAAGCAAAAGGAACTATCTTAATCTTATCTCAATTAGGCAGATATAGATCTAACCCAATTAAGAGGAAGATAATTAAAGTATTGGGATTTAAATATGTCTGGCTTATAATGAATATCAAGCTAATGAATTAGTTCAATTAACTGACATTATGAATAACAAACACATCCTATTGAGACCTCTTAACTGAAATAATCAATCAACAACACTCAGGAAGAATTTCACAAAATGATATTGATCATTTAATCAATAACTTGAATAATTAAATAATAATATGCGGAAGAAGTTCACAACATATCGCTATTCAACAAACTAGTTTTATCAAACAGATTTCTGAGTAAATAGTTACTCAAAAATCAGAATTTAATCCATAAGAGCAGAGATACATGATAACATAAAATTGAGATAAAATACCCATACCGACAAAAGTGCACAAATATGAAAGTAAATTGACACATTCTTGTCATCGTAAAATGAAACAAGTATTTAAAATAATAGTATTTGAAATACCAATTTTATTGAATCCATTCTCTAGCTCCAGTCTCCAATAATCTTTTACAGTGCCCGAGCTTCTGCTTTCAAAATCAGAGCTACAATAGTGCAAACTCTATTCATTATACATAACTCAGAATGTAAAAGAAAAACCTAAAAAATCTCCAGATCTGAGATTTTTACTCCTTCCACCTACAACTCTATATCCGTATTACAGAAGTGCTTTTATAATTCCGGAATTGCAGAGGAGAGAAGCCCTTATTACATTTTTGAATCTTCTATTAATAATATTTATAAAGGAATTCAAACTAGGAAAGTTTGTTGAAGAAGAAATCTGTTTAATCAATTTTTATTGGCTCAAAATTTCATTCTTGTATTGCTAGAGCCTTCTTATTGATTGAAACTTTTTTTCTCTTCATCTCTTCAACTTTTTTCGTACAAAACCAAATCAAAACAAAATTAAAATGCAAAAATAAAATGAAAATGCCACATCTGGAATTAAAACAAATCTAATCAAATTCAATTAAATAAATAATTGAAAAGGAAATATAAGATTTCTATTGATGCCTGTGATGATTTAATTAGCCAAGGATATCATTGAGGAATGGAGTTTCATTCAGAAAATGCTTAGGCAAATGAAAATGCGGAAAATAAAACTCAGGAAAATTAGTTTTATTCAAAATCGGAGCTTGATCTTCTGCTAGATTTTAGACCTAATTAATGATAAAATATGTTAATGAAACCTACTCATAAATGTTCTCCTTGATTTTATCTCTGCAATGAGCCATCCTGGGCCTCATTTGGCCAAGTAAAACTCAATTTATGAACCTCCAAAGTTGATGAGTCAAATTTGGCACAATTTTTGAATTTCTGTTGCCTAGGCTAAAAATCATAATTTTTAAATTAAATTCTAATCCTAAATTATATTATAGTTATTTAATAATTACTCTAACTTAATTATTAGTTAAACTAATATATACAATTAATTTTAATTAACGCTAATCTAATTTTAATTATGATATTAAATCTAATTATTTACAAGTTAATTTATTACCGGAAAATAAATAAAATTTAAACACTAATTAAAATATTGTTTTATTATATTTATATTATAATTTAAATTATATTAAAATTATAATATAAATTGTAATTATAATATAATAATATATTATAATAAATATAATATCTTAACAAACCATTAGAATCAATCCAAAGTGACTTCAAACATTGAAATATTTTAATTCCAAACTTACTTGAGGAGTGGAGTTAATGGAGGAGGGGGGAATAGGGAGGGTGAGGTGGAGTGAGTGGAGTATGATGTGAGGGTGAAGTAAGGTGGAGGTACAAGAAGCATAAGGTGATCAATAAAAAATTAGATTAAAACCTTTTATCCCATTGACTTATCGCATATCACATGTTTTAAATGTTCCATGTTAATGTTTAAGTTCTTGCGATAAGATTTTGCAAGAGAATTTTGCGAGAAATTGATTTTTTTTTATAAGTTTTTGTGATCTGGGTCTCAGGGGCTATTACATTAATGAAGATGAGTGGGGCCCATGTAAATTATTAATCCTACAAATTGAACTATAACCATTTTGCAATTTTGAGAACTTGGTCTTAGAAATTGGTCTTAAAATAATAAATTGGAGTTAATTACGAAGATCCTGAAACATGATTTCATCTGTTGTATGATTTAGCTCAGTCATTTTGTAGGACCGTTAGCAAAGAAATGAAAAATTAATAAAAGTTAACTAAAAGTCAATATTTACAATGAATCACCATTGGACTTAATTATTTACAAAAAATGAAATAATATACAATTATTTACAATTTTAGTCGAGGCGAGAAAATGATCAAACTTCAAAGGAGTGCCATTTACAGCCTGGTTGACCAAATGATTCAAAACAAGTATCGATGGAAAGATTGTGAAAAAATCAGATTTAATGAAACAATAAAAATGAAAATCTGACAAAAATGAAAAATAACAAAGTTGCAGGATAATTAACTTAATAAAAATCATAGAAGGTGTTTAGCCAAAAATTAATAGAAAGAGCCCCAATTATTGAAGTACATAAATAAATAAAATGGGGGGGTTGTGAATTACTACAACATATTCCCAAGGTTATTTTCATTTCTTTTAATGAATCACTTTCTCCCAATCACCTTGAGGTGTTTACCTGATGCAGGTCTACCCTTCCATAACTCATATGGAGTTTCATCACTGTCAAGCCTGAGATGAGTTATGTTTGAAAATTATACTATTGTTTGAGTTGCTTCTCCCTAGAAGTGATGAGTCACTCTTGCTTCATCTAACATCGCTCTAGCCATTTCCTGGACTGTTCAGTTCTTCCTTTCCACAACTCCATTTTGCTAAGGATTTCTGGCCACTAAGAACTACCTTCTAATACCTTGCTCTTCACAGAATTCTTCAAACTGTTTTGAGGTGAACTCTCCACCTCTATTTGATCTCAAGAATTTTCTCTTCAAATCTTTCTCATTATCTACCTGAGCCTTAAACATATTGAAGTGATCAAATTCTCTCGAATTCTTTTTAGGAGGAGAATCCAAGTAGCCCTCATGTAATGATCAATGAACAATAGGAAGTACCTTTCTCCTTTTCATGTTTTTGTTTTTGTGGGGCCACAAATATCTGTGTGAATAAGATCCATAGGTCCAGATGAGCACAACGTTTTCGTTTGAAATGAGCCCTATTCTTCTTTCCAAACTGACATGACTTGCATATGGTGTTATCAGGGCTTGAAAATCTAGGTAATCCTTTTACCATGCCTATCCTTCTTATCCTTATCAAGCTAACAAAATTCATGTGTCCGAGCCTCTTATGCCAAGGTCATGATTCACTAGTTGTTCTCAAGTAATAGCTCACTCTTGAGTCACCGAACACATAAACTTATGTCAGCCCTGACTACCTTCCCCACTAGTTTTCCATTTTTTATATTCTGGATCTCACAATATTTAGATCGGAAGGTCACATCATAGCCTTTGCTATACATCTGCCTAACACTTAGCATATTATGATTGAGGCCTTCCACATACATCACATTCTATGCTTTGTTCTTCTGATCAAGGCTGACCACTCCTTTTCCTTTGATTCTTGCTGGAGAGTTGTTGTCAAAGGTAACATTGCCCCCTCTATATTTTTCTTTTAGTCACATAAACTTTCTCTTGTCTCTAGTCACGTGTTTGGAACAACCACTATCTACATATATATTTTTTTTATTTATCATGCACTAATAAGGCAAGCCCACATGACATGCTCTTTTTGGTCTTTCTTTTCCATCTTCTTTTATCTTTATGTATGTTAGTCTCTATATTAGTTTGAGATTTAGACAGTTATTTAGACATTCTTCTACACTCACTGGCCTTGTGCCTAAAATTATTACATTCAAAACATTCAACTTCGCTTTGTAAGGGAGTGAAGGCATTCTCATTCCTAAAAGAGGAGTCTTGTGACTTAGTAGTCTGGTGTGAATTGAACTTTAGATTTTCATCTCTTTCAACTTTGAAACTTCTACAACTAATATCTTTGTGTCCAATTATATGACACTTGTAGTAGTGATAATAAAATAAGTTGGCAGGCTTATTGTCAAAAACATTATGAGGTTTAGCAGACAAATACCTTGGTCAACTATCTATTTGACTCATCCTCCATTGAAGATCTCCTTTTTGTTCGAACTCTCTTTTGTCTTCATGAACTCATTCATGACTATTCCTCTTATTATTCTAGGGTTCTTCAAATCCTACAGACCTGAGGTTTATCTGTGCCTTCCCAATAGAAGGTTCTTGTTCCTTTGAGCATCCTAGTCCAGTTCTGATTCCTAAGGGCCTTTGACAACTCATAATATGATTTAATCTTCCAGTCCCTTCAACAAATATCTCTCTTAAAGCCTTCTCGGTCTTTGCTTTTTCAAGGTTAGTTCTTAGAGAGACCACCTCTTCTTCAAGATAATGGAAGTTTTCTTCCCATTCTTGAATCATATCTTTAAGTACCGCTTCTATTCATCTAGATTCCTCCAACTCAACCTTTAAATATAAAAAAACATCTTTGCATATTTTTGAGGTCATTTCCCTTTTCAACTTGAGAAACTCTTGTTTTAGTTACTTGTTATCCTCTTTTAGCTTCTCATGATTTCCTTGTTCTCCTCTCAACAGAAGAGCTAGACTATTCTTTATCTTGATATCCTATTCAATTTTTTCTTTTTGATATGCAACTCCTCATTATTTGAGTTATACATTCCTTCTTCTGCATGCTAGAACTCTTCCTTCAGCTGCTTGTTTTTCTACTTTGTTTAACTCATCAAGGGAATTGATGGGTTCTCCTTCAAGATCTACCACTTCTTCCTCTTCTTCCTCTTCAGTGTCCATAAGACCCTGTTTCTTGGAATCTGTTTTGAGGGCTATAAGAAGATACTCATTTGACCAATTTTTTGATGAGTCTTCATAGTCTGATTATGGGTCTAAACTATCCTTTTTGAAATAGAACCCCTTCTTCTTGTAGTTTTTCTTCTTCTGAAATGTTTGAGACTTATTTCTAAATTTCATACCTTCTTCTCTTTCAGTCCAGTCTTTCTTAAGGAATTTGGGAGGGAAATTTCCAACTCTTCCACAGTAGAAACACTTAAAAGGAAACTTCCCTTTATATTTACTAGAGCCTCGCTTCAATTTTTTTTCTAGTTGAGCTAGATCTTGATTAGATTCATTGCTAGAGCCGTCTTTATGTACTTTGTGTTCCATGCCCTTATTGGATACTCTAAATTCAACTTACTTTGGTTTAGATTTCTCTATTCCTACTCTCATCTCATAAGATGTGAGAGTACCATGTAGCTGATCCATCTTGAGATCCTTTAGGTTGACCATTTCCGCTATAGCAAACATTTTTGCATTAAATCTTAGGGGTAGAGATCTTAATACCTTCTGAATGATCAACTCTTCCTTGACTTCCTCACCAAGTCCTCTAATAATATTAATTACTTCATCAACTCTAACGAAGTACTCAGTTATGCTTTCATTCTTAGTCATTTTCAATATTTTAAACGTCATTTTGAAAGTCTAAAGTTTTTCTTGTTTCACTTTTCCATCTCCTTCGTGACACTGGTTAAGCTTCTCCCACATCTCATAAGTAGACTTACAGTGCATAAACTTGACAATTTGTGACTGATTGACACCAACAAGAATGGAATTGTTGGCTCTACGATTACTTAGATACAGTTTCTTGACATCTCCATCTGTAGGGGGAATATTTGGGACACTCTAATTTACTAGTACTGAGGTATAAACATATAATCCTAGGGACATAAGATATGCCTCCATTCTTACATTCCAAAAGGCATAATTGGATCCATCAAATATGGGTACCCTACTTGAATAAACTTCTTGACACTCTTTCCTATTCATAATTCCTATAGGATATACCTTCGAGTGGTTAAACTATTACTGAAGGAAGTTGGTTTGGATACCAATTATTGGAATTAAGGAATTACTGAGAGCGGGGGGGGGGGAGATGAACCAGTAATTAAGAAACTCTTAATTTTATTTTCTTATTGTGCTTATAGTTCCTTCTTATGTTCTTTCATATGTGAAAGAATTCATTCATGAAGAGGTAAATCTTATAAACATTTAGAACACATACTCAAACAACAATCTCATGATTAGCATACATTTGACACAGTGTTTTCACGTGGAAACCTAGAGGGAAAAAACCACCAATTTGTTCTTTGTTTTATGATGTAATTTAAGCACCAAATTAATTACATTTGTTTATTTATGAGCACCCACTCACTGGAGGCACAAAACCAATTTTTTTAGCAAGCACCTACTTGCCAAGAGGCACCATCCTATTTTGTTTTGCAAGCACAAACTTGTTAAGAGGCATCAAATATCTACTTGTACATCGTCATGGAGACTCTACTTTGCATTTATTTTCAATTGCATGCATGGGAAGTCTTCGTCCATCAACCTTATAGTTATGCATTCAAAATCAGAATTGTTGATTCATACATCTTTATGGAACCCTATACCATCATATAAAAGCTTTTAATCGTAGTGTTTTGTAGTGGTGTAACACTATGAGATAGTCGATTTCTGACCTCTGTCAAGTCTATCACCTTTTGCATTATCCCCTGTTATATCTCAACCATAGTAATTTTTTAGTCACAAAGTGTGAACCATATCAGAGCCCCCTATATCGACATTTTTCATTTGTGGCCAATGTGCCAACAACCACAAACCCATGATTGTTGATCTCTGATCTTCAAGCTCCTTCCTCTGAGCCCTTACCACACACTTCTCACCATAGGACCGAGGGTGGTGACCAGGGGCTTGGCTTAAGGACTAAGTCTTTTCTCACTCTCCCAGGAGACTTTGGTTCCTTTAAGCCTTCATGACCACCTGCTATCCCACATCCCGAAGAAATTTCATTATGACAGATGGGCCAACCACTTGAAACTTCCAATCATCAATTGCTGAAGTGATGTCATTTCATGTCACGTGGAATCCTCTAACCAGTGACCCATGTCACTTAGATATGTCCCATTAGGCCATCCATAAATAGCGAAACAGTCTGCCATGTGTCCCTCTATACTGTGATGTCATGCTAAAACAGGTGGCCAAGTGTCCATTATAGGAACCAATCAGATCCTTCCACTTTTCCTCATTGGAGCTCTTCCATTGTTACCTTTTGTCCTTATCGGAGCCAACAGTATGCCTCCACATGTCTTGCCTAGAGGAGAGAGAAAAGGGCCTCACCTACTATGGTTGTTTACCAAATTCCATTGTATTTTCGTTTTTGGCCCCCCTAGAAATTTAAAAAGCAATGTATAGTCTCAACTTATCCCCCGATATTGTGAGACATCTAAGATATGGGATTGCCAATATGAAACTTGTCGAGGCCTCTAATATGCGATTCAGCAAGACCTTCGATTGTGATTCATCGGGACCTCCGATTTTCCAAGACTATTGGGTGTGGAGCTTGATTATCTTCTTTATTTAGAGGTATCACCACATTGGACCCCATTTCATAATGTGGCGACAATGCCACCCATTTATGTGTGTTGTCAGGGGGATCCAAAGGGGGCGACTACAATTAATTGGAGTGCCCCCCCCCCACTGGCGAGGGATCGGGAATAGCGTCCTAAAATCTAAAAATAGATATAATTTGTCTTTTAAAATGTTGTAATTTCAAATTCAATCTGGGCCGTTCATTAGGTGGAAATCTGATGGTAGAATTTATGCTTAATTTAGGGTTTCTTTCCCTAGAAGAAAACCCTTCACTATATATGGGGGAATTGTATTGTCTATGCATATGTGTATTCTGAGTAAGAAAGAGAGAAGATATTTTATGAGAGCGAAGAGGAAATTAAAACGGATTTGTTGTAGGTTGTATCTCTTTATTTTTATCGATAATATAAAGGGAAGGATTGGTTGTTTCTCTGTGGATGTAGCCCAAATTGGGTGAACCACGTATATCTGTTTCTCTCTTGTTTTATGGGTTTTCTGTGTTTATATTTTTGAAATATTTTTATGTGTTCCATTTCTCTGTAATATATAATTTTCTAATAGAGACATTTGATTGTGATTTGTCGCAACCTTCGATCTTTGATTTTCCTTACTACACAAGGCTTGAATCATCTTGAACTTCAGTACGCCATATCTCTCAAACCACAAATCCATTTATCGACTTTCACAGACCGTTGGAAAGACCTTCCAAAAATTTTTCCAATGAAAGGAGTTTTATTAGCCACTAAGCCCATCTTCTGCTTCAAAATATGGCTCCAAAGTATTTACCTAGCTAGGATCACAACCACCAAGGCATGAAGCCCCATCATGAGGTCGAGCCTTGTTTGACACGATTGCCAACACTTACACAATGTGCCATGTTCATACCATCAAATGTACAACAAAAAAATTGGATTTAGCTTCTCCGAGTTAGATAAAAAGATAAAGAAATACATGGTAGTTAATTAGAAATGATGTCTTGGTCAATTTTTCAAGAAAAAATTAAAACATAATTGAAGGATAAAATGTAGAATAAACAAATTAAGGCCAAACTAAATAAAAATATCGATGACAACCATGAAAAGGCTCCCCTTTGATAGGATACCTAAAAGAGATCTTGGGATCTAAGGAAATCATGAAAATAAGGAGAAAATTTGTGTTGGAAATGAAAAAGCTTTGAGGATTATTTTATAATATTTGGATAGTAAAAATATTGAGTTGTACAACAGAAATCATGATTTTCACTTGAATATCATCATCATTTGGAATTCATGTCAGCACTAAGGAATTACTACATTTTGAATATAGATGTAAGGAAATTTTATAAAAATGATCTTATAACATATATATTTTAGATGGAGCATGCTTTGGTCTACACCAAGTGGCATCATTAGAAAATGTAAATATTGCAGCAATGTTTTTAGAATCGTATCAGCATCTAGTGTTTCAATTGTTTTATAAAAGGAGAAATTATTAGTTTATATCCTGCTCCATTTTGATAGAGGAATTTGTTACATCTCCCATTACAATACCAAATTTTTTTTCGTATCCTCATTAGATGTTCATCACAACAGTAGCATTCCCTTTTCCCTTTTTGTTTTTCTACTATTATACTACAATTCTGATGGTTGGTCACTACCACTTTCTTATTAATGTCTATGGCCTTTATTTCTATGTTTTATTCATTTGGTTTATGTATTGGAGGCCTTATAGTGGGTACTATTCGAATCCTTCATGCTCTAGGCCCCTTGTTGCATTGAACTTAAAGGGGATACCTCTCTAGAAAACTTACACAAAATACTTGTTATAATTAGTTTAGCAATGAATAATGTAATCTACCTCTTTACGCTTTACCTTAAACTACATACCTCGAATTATCTAACCTGACCATAAATTTTTTAGGGTAAAGTTGCCTTGATTGTGTGAAAGCACTGATTTGATGACTTAAGTTTAACCTATATTGGTTCACATTCGATTTCTTATAGCGCTAATGCCAACTTCAGGTATTAGTGTCCATACGATTATTACCATAAATTTCTGATGGCCTTAATAATTAAATTTAGGTACATTTTTAACCGTTCAGGTACACCACGAAATTGTGCCACACCCTTATAGTGTCATCTATTGCGTATAGCTTTGCATTCTAGAATGATCCACTCCACACATGCCACATTCAGATATGATCATAGTGGCTACCAAACCACCTATGCAACTTCCTTTAAGGAACTAACCCTTCCAACCAATTGTTGCCACCTTAACCTCAGTCTTGCAATACCATGTGATAGTGGTAAGGAAATTGGACAGATTCCGTAGTAAGGCTTAAATGGTTGAGGTAAGAAACACTCATCGGACGAATAGGGCTATGCTTGGAGCCCTAA
>APFE031478644.1:7468-35709 GCA_000404065.3 Pinus taeda | reverse complement strand
GCCAGCTTGTTTCCCTCAAAATCGATTAACTCATACGACCCTTTTTCTAAAAATCATTTAATAATGAAAGGACCGTACCACATAGGCTTAAAATTGCCTACCCCCAAGGTGTCTTTATCTTGGTCATAGACCAAGACAAGGTCACCTTCAGAAAATACTCGAGGACGGACAGATCTATCATACTGCATTTTGACCCTTTTCTTATGAGCCTCATTCATCGTGGCGACATCTCTACGCTACTCATCGAGATGTTCCAAGTGAAGGAGGCGTTCTTCGAGACTCAAAGTCTCTGGAAGGAGCTCTACAACTAACTTAAGAGATGGAATTTCACATTCAATCGGAAAGATAGATTCCATCCCGTAAACCAACTGAAAAGGTGTAAAACTAGTAGCAGTCTTTACGGAGGTCCGGTAAGCCCAAAGAGCCGAATACAACATAACGTGCCAATTGGACCAATTTTTGTCGATTTTCCGTTGGAGTATCGTCTTAAGAGTTTTATTAACTGCCTCGACCTGTCCATTATCCTGAGGATAATAAGGAGATGGATGCTCTTGGCGGAAACCTAATTTAAGAGCTAATTCAGACATTAGTTGATTTTGGAAGTGACTGCCATGATCAGTGACAATCTCTCGGGACACCGAATCTTGAGATAACCTGATTGAAGAGAAAAAAAGCTCCCGTGTCACTATCATTTTTATAAGTGGGCATGGCCTCGACCCACTTCGTAAAGTAGTCTACAACCACAATAATATACTTGTGATTTGTCGCTGAAGGCGGATTACAAGTTGTAAAATGAATACCCCACTTAGTAAAAGGACCGACAGTGACAACGGGAAAAAGAGGAGCTGGATGAGCACGCATCTTTCGAGTAAAGATCTGACAAGGGTGACAGAGTTTGACCGCTTCCACACAGTCTTTAAAAAGTGAAGGCCAGAAATAGCCATCACGTAAGATGCGCTGGGCTGTAGCAAGCCCCGATAGATGACCACCATAAACTCCAATGTGGCAATCATTTAGCACTGACTCTGCTTCCTCCAAGGTTAAACAGCGCCGAAGGATTGAATCAACCCCTCGATGGTATAAGGTATCACCAATGATAACATAATTTTTAGCTAGGTGACGTAATTTTCGACGTTCATCCTTGGAGAAAGTAGAGGGAAACTTCGAAGTCCGGAGATAGACAATGATATCTCCATACCAAGGGTCGAGTGAAGAGATGAGGAATAAATGTTCATCGGGAAAAATTTCCTCATAAATAGTATCCTCTCCACAAGGCGGCTCAGAAATTAGCTCAGCGAAAACCATGGATTTCTTAGACTTGGCTGACAAGAACTCGAGATCAAATTCTTGCAAGATGACTATCCATCTATTATATTTTCCCCCAATCACTCGCCTACTGAGGACAAATTGAAATGGATTGACCACCGCTAAGACAAAAGTTTTGTTTAGCAAGATATAATGGTGGAGCCGCTCGACAGCATGAACAGCTGCCAAGGCCAACTTCTCAACCGGAGAATAGCGAAGTTCAGGACCTATTAAGCCTCGGCTCAAATAATAAATCATGTGCTCAGTGAGAGCATCGTCCTCCTGAACGAGAACCATACCAATGGTTGATTCTGCTGTAGTGAGATATAAAAGGAAGTCTCTCCCATAATCCGATGGACTCAAAAGCGGGGTAGAGACTAGTGTTTTTTTCAAAGCATCGAACGATCGTTGCACAAAGTCGTCCCATACAAATGGAGCTCCTTTCCGTAGCAAACGCATGAACCTTTTAGTGATCTCGGCATAGTTCACTATAAACCACCTTAAGAAATTAGCCTTCCCTTGAAGACTTTGAAGTTGACGAATTGAGGACGGGGGAGGCAACCGAACTATTGCCTCAACCTTGAAGGGATCAACTTGAATCACTTCATTTGACACAATGAACCCTAATAACCAACCAGACGTAGCCATGAAAACACACTTGTTGGGATTCAACTGGATTTTATAAAAATGACATCGCTCAAAAACCATTCGAAGGTGACTAGGGTGATCAGTTCTCTTTCGAGAATGAGCAGCGAGATCATCCAAGTATGCTTCGATGACATGTTTGATGTCATGGAAAGCATATGACATGGCCCGCTGAAAGGTGGCTCCAACTTTTTTAAGACCAAAAGGCATCTTTCTATATGCAAAGTTACCCCAGGGACATATAAAGGCTGTCTTATGTTGGTCTTCAGGACAGATAAAAATTTGATTATAACCAGAAAAACCATCCATGAAGGAAAAAATCTCATTACCCGCACACTCGTCGATAATCTGATCAATGAATGGCGTGGGGTAATTATCTTTCGGACAAGCCTTGTTGAGGTCCCTAAAATCGATGCATACTCAGATTGTTCCTTGCTTTTTATCTACAGAGACTGGATTAGAAACCCAATCAGTAAGAGGAACAGGGTATATAAAACCCGCCTTTAGCAGCTTCTCCACCTTCGCTTTGATAGCTGCTGCTTTCCTAGGGTTAACCGACCGAAGCCTTTGACGAACTGGTTTGGCATTTTCATACGTCTTGATCTCATGTTGAACTATAGATGGGTCAATGCCAGACATTTCTTCATAAGACCAAGCAAATACGTCCCGAAATTCCTTGAACAGGTCGGTGTAAAATTGAATTTCTTCAGGGGAACACTCAATTCCGATGAAGAGATTCTCGATCGTGTTAGGGTCCCTAGAGATGTTTATAGGTGTTTTTTTTTAAATCACTGACATGTTACCTTCGGCACGAACGTGTGCTGGAGCCAAAGGATTTGACACCGTAAAAACATCACTAGTACAGAGCTCAGAGAATCTAGATTCTACCTCCTACAATGAAGGAAGAAAGTATGAACGATGGTGTAAATCTTCCCAAGGTCGATCTATACCCATCATTGCTTCGAGGATTGCTTCTTCCGAAGGTAAAACTGAATCTAAGCAGTCCAAAGCAGAGGTAGAATCAAGGCTCCAAGCCGGGGCCACATCGCCATCTAACTTCTCTTCGGAAAAAGGAGTAGAATGGTCGTCTTCAAAGTTGACGATAGACTGATATCTAAGCTTAGCTGCAGATATAGGAAATGCCATTCCATTCCATTGTCCTTCAGCTAATGTGGTCGTAGATGAAGGTAAGATCCAAGGGTCTGAAAAATAACGAGTTTGAAAGAACTCTTCTCGAGGAGACTCCTTAGATGATGAAATAGCATTAATTTTAGCGATAGGAGAGGGAAACTCAAAAGTACCCATCAAAGAGGAATACATCCCTACTCCTAAAATCTCAGTAGGCGGACGAGGGTTATCCACTAAAGGAACAGTAGAGTCAGAGTTTTCTTGAGGATCAACTGGACAATAATCCAATTGATCAACCTTCACGATTTTCCCCTCATGAGGAAAGCAAATGACACGAAACAGAGTCGAAACAACGAAATCCATTTCGTATACCCAGTTCCTTCCTAAGAGGAGATTATAGTCTAGGTTAGCATCTACGACTTCTACTCCAATATTAAATACCTTCCCCGCAACACATATAGGAAAGGCCGGGATAATCCCATGTGGCTTATGAGAATGACCATCGAATGTAGTCAAGACGGTAGGTGAAGGACCAGTCGAAGGCGATCCAATAGCCTTCCAACATGACATTGACATGATGCACGTGGAAGCTCCTTCATCAATAACGGTACAAAAAATGTTAATTTTTCGGTATGTAGACTTTATTTGAAAAGCCATATGATGAGGGAGTCACTTTTTGACATTTAACATGTCGAAAGTGAGCACTAAAGAGTTAGTTGGATCAACTGCTCCTATCGTGAAAAGTAAAGCACTTCTCTGAGCCGGACACGACTGGAGAACCTATAAAGCGGACATAGTGCACGGACTCTGAGCCAGATCCTCCACAATGGAGTAATTCTGGGCGGCCCTAGCATTAGGATTAATAGTCGCGTGTTTAGCGGAACCTTTCGGTATCCATGGTATAGTCTCAATAGGGGGTTGCTCGATATGAAGGTCGGTACTTCCAGGAACAGCCTTGTCCTTGGAAGTTTCGACTTCACAATAATCACGTGACCGAGTAGCCACATGGACGTTAGAACCCATCATGAAAACATTCGATGATTTTTCCCCTTCCTGGTTGCCCCCTGTGGAGGTTCCAAGGTTTGAACTCGCGCCAGCAAGAAGTTACTGCCCTTGGGGAAAAGGGTTGGTTAACACATCTTGGGAACTAGAAGTCCCTTGCTGCCCTAACAAGCGCTGAGCGTCTTCAATCTTGGGGCAAAGATGAGTTAAATGGTCTCTATTGCACAACTTGCATGGAAACTTGACTTTCTTTTTCGACTCATTTCTACCACCACCAGCATTATTGCCGGATTTATTTGCATATGGCTTCCCATCCTAGTTCTTTTTCTTGCCTCGTCCTTTCTTTTTCCCATTGGAATTTTGGTTTCCTTTGGGGTTATCAGATTGGATTGCATTAATCGAAGAGGTTTGGGAAGCCGTAGGGTTAGACGATGTGACTTGGTTGTTAGAAGCAGTTTGTAAAGACAACTGCTGCAATTGGTTTAACAAGTTCACCATATTCTTGTCTACCGACCCAACAATACCATCCGCGTGGGGACCTAGCTTTGACTTAGCTATGTCAACCTTAGACCCAGGAGCATCTGGCAAGTATTCTTGTAGGATACCAAACTGAGAATAGATCAATTATAATTGCTGGGCCCTAAAAATGGCTTGCTCCTCAGAATAGACTCCAAACATTGAGACATCCTTGGAGATCTCAGGTATCAAAGATTTAAAAAACCACTCGAGATGGTACTCCAGAGGGATATCAGCTTTAATGAGCCTCTTTCTTCGTCTCCATTCCTGAATATGATCAGAAATGTGAGTTGCCTTATCCTAACGAAAAGTGGCCAGTAGTTCGGTTCCGGCATCATACCGGACAGGCAACTGAAAAATGATTTAAGAAAATATTGGCTAAGTCAGCGAAAGATGTAAAGCTGCCCCCACGCAACTTTATGTACCATTTAGCCGCATTACTAGTCAAGGTGCGTTGAAAGAGTCTCAACCTCACCGAGTCGTCGATAAGGGAGTTGGATGAGCACCACAAATGGAATGTGGTTACATGGTTGCCTGGGTCCTCTCCACTCTTCCCTTCGAATTTTGGAATGTCCAAAGGGAGTTTGGTTGGGACCGGAGGCCAGGCCGGATTGTACTTGATTGGATCATTGGTTAATTTAGTGAGATCTGGCAAGTTCAATGTTGCCAGAAACAGAAGCCTAGGAGGAGCTTGGGGATTCCACCTAGACTCGACGGAACTCCCAAAGCTCTGAAAAGATTGACCTGGATTTTGGAAGGCACCAGGCTGCCTGAAGTAACCAGTAGAACCCGCTGAACCAAAAGGCAAGCCTTGTGACCTAGCGAAATTTGGTGTTTGACCAACTCCGGCCGCATATCCACCATACCCAACAAAGTTTCCTCCTAAAGGATTATAAGGAGTTGATAACCCCTGATACGGATTCCAAGCCGAAGCTAAGGGAGGAATACTTTGGAATGAACTAACTGTGGTGTACGGCCTATTCCCATATTGGCCGAAAAATGGATTCCCAGTTCTGGCGCTACTAACCCCAGGGTTATTCCAACCTTGGAAAGGATTGCTGCTTTGTCCTATAGAAGAAAAAGGCATGGATCCTATCATTGGGTTGGAATGTGGTATATGACCACTTCCGAAAGGAAAACCCTGGAATGAAGCCGATCCACTCATCATGGATGTGGCGGCACCAAATGGAACTGAAGGAATGCCCTATGAATGGGTGCCAAATGGGAAGAATCCAGAACCAAAAGCATTGGTTTGGGAATTTCCACTTGTGGACGGAATGGAGGTAGACCCAACAAAAGACGTGCTAGCAAAAGATCCTAATAAAGAGACGGAGGGGATGGAAACAGTTCCTCCCCCTTGTACAAATATTGGAGTTTGCATAGTTGTAGCACTTGTAGAAGCCATGCTTCCAGTAGTGGTCATCGAAGGTAAGCGCGTAGCAAAACTTGGACTTGACGGTCTATGCGTCGGAGTCCCAACGTATTGTAATACATCTGGATGACTAGATGGTAGGGGAGAATTCAGAGCCGCTAATGACTCTGAAAGTTCTTCTACCTCTATGTTATTCTCCACATGTAAGCAAACTCGAGAAAGAACTGGAGTGTTCCTCTCTTGTTCCGCGGAATTACCAGGCCTTGCTTGAATACTAATGCACCCGAGAGGAGGATCAATCCCCAATGCGTCAACTGCCGTGGGATGAAACCCACCGGTATTATTACCTCTGCACCTTCTTGGAGAAGGCTCTAAACTCGATGGTGAAAGACCACGAAGTCTTCGAGACCATCTAGGAGATCAGTCAGCCACTTTGAATTTCTTGTTTAAGATCTAACTAAAGACTCAAAAAATTGAAAGCTAGGCCAACTAAGAGCACAGAGCACACACTATAAAGTCCCTAAAGATAACAACCAGTCAAACAACTTCCAAGTATTTCCGCTTCGGGTGATTAGGACTGGACACCAAAATACGAGAACGTGAAATAAGGGGCCTTCCGAAGATAGTCTGGGATGATGAGGGCCCAGGCCTATCAGCGAAGGTAACAGAGGAAGTTATGCTGACCTCCTAAAACCAGCCTGAGCCGGTGCAAGCCCCCAAGCTTCGCAAGAGTGCCCTCCAGTAGTACTGTCGAGAGTGATGCAACGTCGACCTCAGGTGCCACAGGATTCCCCTCTGCAGCCACCTATGTAGTTCCCTAGGAGTAGCAACAATGGATACCAACTCGTCGTAGAAGCCAGGCGAAACAGTCGTCAGGTAAGTTCGGACAAGTAGGAGAGGGGGTATCTCTCTTCCCTGTCTTCACAAACCTCGTGCTTAACTCCCAGATCCGGAGCTTTCCTGGTCTTCCTAACGCTATTGGATTTTCTCTCATTATTCAAACTCCTAGGTTTGAAGTTTAAATGGCCTTGGAGAGTTAACTCTCCACTCGCCTAATCCAAGGCCCTAAAATCCTAAAACTTGTTGGTGTATGTAACTTAAAAGAAAATTTTTAGTGAATTTTAGTTAGCATTTGATTTTAAAATTGGTTGTTCTTTAAGTCAGGGGATGATGGAAGTGAAACTAGTGGTGTTTTTTGACGCAAAAGAAATTAATAAAAACCTAACTATATGCACATGCACTTGTCTTTGTTTTTCGATGAAGAGTAATTTCTATAGGGTTCAAGGGAAACTTCTAATAAAACAAACTTTTCTTTTCTTTTCGTTAATTCACACTTCACACTCACAAAAGTTAACAAAGCTATGTATGCCTAAAGATATGCAAATCTATCATAATGCAACAAATATATGGTTGATGCAAGATTGAAAACAACTCTAAAAACAAGAAATGAAAGTTGCTTTGCTTATCAAGTTTTATTTTGCCACTCAAAATGTCTAGATGGAATATGAGATGCTACCATTCATTTCGTCTAAACACTAAAAACAAATTTCAAGACAAACATAAAGCACTTTCATTCACTAAAAGGAAACCAAATGAAAAACAAGTTCAAGAAAGCAAAACGAATTTTTTCAAAAAGTTTTCTTCAAAGCAACAACAAAAAAGTCTTTTAAAAAATGCTCTCAACAAAACTGAAACTTTGCGATTTGAAAAAATAAGCAACAAACACTTTTGCAAGTTGACACCACACAATGAATGAAAACTCAACAAAAATAAATGTGTTTAAATATGCTCTTTAACAATCGAAAGCAGCAATGAAAGCTTTGGCAACAAAGACCAAAAAAGATCAAAAAGACAATTTCAAGAAAGTATCAATCAACAACTTTCATGAAACAAAGAAGTGGATGGTCACAAAAAGCAAACAAAAAGTCACCAAAAGCAAGATTCAACACAAAGATTGAGCCCAATCTTTCTGCCCTGATGAATCAGAGCAGCCAAGATTCCAACAAGAAATCTTGTGTGCTTTTAGCAAAAAAACGATGACGCTTGCAAAAACAAAACAAGACCAATACTCCTTACAATCAGAGAGAAATTGGAGTAAGACGCTTGTTGTAAAACAAACAACTGATATTGGAAAAATGAACATTTCAAACTGAATCAAACCACCAGACAAACCTTCAGAGACACAAAATTTATAAATTTTGAAAATTTCAAGATATACGCGACTGTAATTATGTACAGATTGCGTGTATATGCGACTGTGCCTAAGGAAACCTGCGTATACGCGGGTTTACGCCAGGAAACAAGCGTACATACTCTTCTATAACTAAGGAAAACAACGTATATAAAAGATTTCAAGGAAAATAAAAAACAAACTGAAGAAACTAGCAAAACTTAAAATTCAAGAACAGACCAGACAGTGACAACAAACAAACAAGCAACTGAGCCCTGATTGGCTTGAAAAACACCCAAACTAGGAACAACAAGAGTGTTGTCCCCAGCGAAGTCGCCAATTTTGTTGAGGGAAATATTCCCCTAGGGCTTTTGGGTGGAAACCCTAGCAGACTGAAAGTTGTCTAAACAGAGAAACACACATTCACACAGCCATTATGCTATTATAAGCAAATTCTATAGTAAGAGGGGCGTACCTCAAGTCCTACGTTCGAGAAGTTCCTTTAGGGTCCAAACCCTTCTTCAAGTCCCTTTCGCTCTTTTGTCCTGCAAAACAACCAATTCCAAAGAATACAACAGTATATGGACAAAGACTTATAAAGAAATCATCTTCATGTTATAAAGGAAGGTAGTTAGTTATAAACTTTAAACAACCGTTCACATATGAATTCTAACATGAACATCACAAACATAAAGAAGATGCATATCAGGAAACAAGACATGTTTCTTTATTATAGACAAATAGAATGTACAAAAGGAGTAATATCACCTGAGCAACCTTTCGCAGGCTCCAAGCAAAGCTTCCTTTCGGATCCGTCCAGCCTCAAGCCTTTAGCATATCTCCTTCCATGACTCACTCCATGATGCCATAACTAGTGGATGAACATCAACACACAAGGAAACAAGGGTTTCCTGTACAAATGGGGGAAGTGCAGAAGGCACAAGGGTCTTCAGACTTGGTCAGGGGAAAAATCTTAGTATAATAACCTTTCTCTCTTCTCTCTTCCCTTAGGCCTTCCCTTTGAGGTCTTTCTATACCTCTCCTAAAGTAGTTTTTTAGTTGTGAGTTGGTTGGGAACAGTTGGGCCACGGGCACTAACAGGTGATCAGCAGGTAAAACCCACGATCTCCGCTCGAAAATAAGGAGTTTTATATTTTTTTAAGTATTTTAATACATATATGCGGGTTGGGTATATGCCTACCTGCATATACACGCGTTTTACTCAGGGAAATGTCGCGTACAAGGAATAAAACACTGTTTTTTTAAATTTTGGACTAGTTTTGGAAGGAGGGGTTGCCCTAGGCCATGAGTGCAGTATCAAAAACCATAATAGTGAAATTTGGAGCTATAACAGTACCAGGTTAAGGTGTCGGAACTTTTAGCAAAGCTTGGGTAAGTTGTTTCCAATGTTTAGAGTTCTTGTCATAATACTCTTCTGGCCAGTTTTATTTTGTTTTACAACACTAACCAATGGTTGTTCGGTTCTAATGGTAGGAACCCTTCACCAGTTTCCTGGAGCTACGCACCGCAGATGTATGGAAGCTTTTCACTCGACTTTCCATGAAAGTTTCGGGTAAGGGGGGTTCATCTCCAGCTTGAAGGTTCCAACAAATTTGCCTTGTTGCAAATTGAAACAGAGTTTTGGTTTCTACTACTTAGCTCAACTAATTTTCCAGTTAATCTACAGTCTCACAGTACTCAGAGTCTTTATGTGTTTGATCGGCTGTAGGCCGCAAGGTGTTGAATCTCCATATGGCCATAAAGGTCAAACAGAGGTTATATATTGTAATTTTGAACTTTTCCCTATCAGGGTTTGTCCTAAGACTTCTTTTTACTTAGTGGACTACAATATTTCAATGTCAAACCTCTAGGGATAGCTTGAGAGTTGTCGGTCTATTGACATTTTACTGCTTTTCTTGTAATAAGTTCGATATGTCTATGAATGTGAATCAGGGGTTGGATATGTATTGGTTTCTACTCAGCCACACCTGTTGCACGACAGCATGTAATATTTTTAGAATTTTGGTTCTTATTTGAATAGAAATACATGGCTGTAACAGCCCTGGTCAGGTTCTCATTTTTCCATCTCTATGGTTCACTCTGTTCGATGTTTGCTTATATTTCATGATTTACCTGGTCGATGCCGGAAATTGGCGTGAGGATGTATACTTTGTCTTACATGCTTTTCTTCCTTTTGTATCAGTGGACAAAGATCTAATGTATGTTATAGCTCTGTGTTTTTCAATCGCTCTTCATCTTATATGGTTAAAGAAATTGTAAAAGGTGTTTCACCCGGATCCCTTTGATTTCCACCATATCTTTTATGGAAGTTCTGAGCATGACCCTAACCGTGCTCGTTCATTGGCTTGTATATTGCTTGCTTTTGGTTTATTTAAAGTTGACTTAATAAATTTAATCGTCATCTCTTTAATTTGTCCTGCTCGTTGTACTGTCAAACTACAGTCGTTACCCATCATGCTTCTTTGCATGGCTCAGGTGTTACCAACTCTGCACGCCAGAGCCCGCCTTTGTCAGTGCCTTAGGGTAAAATGTTGTTCATAGCGTTTTGCACCGTTTACACTTGAATACTTTTCACAAAATGCGTATATGCCCTTATAGATTCTTTCCCCGGCATTAAGATTTATAGTTTGTTCCAGTTAAGTTACTGTTTCCTTTATATATATATATATTGTACATGTCCAAGAATGCGTATGACTTAAGGGTTTGAACCTGGTTGGCTATCAACGAGCTATAACTGTTATAATTATATTCATGGGAATTGTGATCATAGTTTCTTGCTTGTAGTAAAGATTACGACTATGACAACTTACGTCAAGTCCTCTGTTTGTTCTTTTAATGAGTTATACAGAAATTTCGGAAACCCGCTTAATCTTGCTGTTCAGATAATTCCAAGGACCGTAGTCCTTATATATATACATATATTTCCTTATTTATTTTTTTAAACAGTTGATAAGGTTAGTCATAGCCTCGTACTGTGCATCAATTATTCCTTGGATAACACAGATAGCAGAATTTGTTAAAACAAATTTGTTTTCCCTACAATATTGGTGGTGTCTACTGTTATTATTATAACAGTGTCTGAGTTTCTTTCCTTTTATAAAACATAGCTACACAAAAATTTCTGTTTTCAATGCTTAGAGTTTCCAGACACCACAGACTTACTTATTCACATCAGTTAGAATTTTCCATACCTGTCCACTTGGTGCGCCAGTAATACTGCAATCGAACTGCTCACCTCTGTTCACTGTCTTGTGGCGATCACTGTAGTCCTACATAATAGAATCTCTTGTCTTTCGCTTCTAATTTTCCACCTAGCCTCGAGATTCGTCTTTCGGGACCAGAATCTCTCCCTCGTGCTCTCTTGCAGGACCACTGTCCTCAACAAGAAATTCCACACTTAGTGCTAGACTATCTGGTCCTCACTAGACTTAGCCTTTTCCTTGTTCTCTCTTTTTTTGCCTGTCCTCACAGCGCAGACTAACTTTTTTCCTCCCCTTTTTCTTGGAAACCTTTCGAGTTAGGAGAGGTAGTTCCCAACTTCCCTCTCAGAAGTTGCCAACTTTCACCAAAAAAACATTTCTTATTTATTAAAGAAATAATAAAAATATTATTAAATTCCAAAACAATAAATAATGTCATATGCAGTTTTTAACCATAGTAACTTTAAATATTTACATTCTCTTTAAACATTTCAATTATAAATAACAAAAAATATTGAAATTATATTACCAAATTTTAATGAATGCCAATAAAAAAAATATTTTATTTATAAATTAAACTACACCTATTATATTTATAAAATATATGAAATACAAATACCTAAAATAATAATAAAACTTAAAAAAAAAAAGCGATTAAACTCAATGGAGATCTTCACTCTTAATAAATTTCAAAGCATGATCTAAAATTTCTTTAGTTTACTTTAATATCTTTTAGTTACATTCTAATGAATCCCGTGGAGAACTACAATAAATCATGACATTACTTCAAGTATAATTTCTTTTGGTCTTGGTAGAGTAAGATACATAAAATATCTAAATAGCAATTATTAACTATACAAAGGTTGTATTAGCTGAATTTTAAGTTTTTATATATATATTTAATCATTTATATATATAACTATACAAAAGATTGTTAGCTGAATTTAATTTTTATATATAGTCTTTTTTTAATTATTTTTTATTTTACAATTTTAAATAATATAATAATAAAAAAGTAAAATTAATCATTTCAATGAATTAAATAGGTTATTTCTTCAAAAATTAGTATATTTTCTAATATAATTAAATTAATTAAATATTTATATATTTTTATATAATTAAATGATATAATTTAAAGGGTTAGAGTTAATGATGGAAAGTGAGGGGTTTTTTAATCATTGGGTAAGGTTCAATTTTTATGAGGGCTTCCCTGGAGCTGTGGGGCACCTTGAGATAGTGGTCGAACATGTGGTTGCACCTAGAAAGACCATATTAAAAGGTTTCATTGTTGAAATGTGGCAACAAGAATATTCCAATTTTAATTTGTCCTTGAATTAAAATTGAGAATTAAAATTCGAATTTAGTTTCCCCAGTTGCTTGGAAAATAATTAATTAATTCATCTTGAGTTAATTAGTTGGAGAAATTCAAGCTAGAAGTCTTTGTGAAGCCATGCAAAATTTATCCCTTAAATTAAGGAGATTATCCCTTAATGAAGGAGATAAGGATGAGTTGTAATTAGTTAGCTCAGTTAACTGAGTTAAGTCCAGTTAAATTAGTTCCAAACAATTTGAGGAACTAATTGTGAGTTCAATCAGTTAATGCATGCATGCATGCAACTAGTGTACTCTAGATAATTGAAGATTCTCTCATAAATAACTCATGCATGTCTATTCAGACAAAGACCCAGTTGAGATTAAAGACAGGGACAATGTACTATCAGTTGCAAGAATTTTCCTATAAGAAAATCTCTTACATGTAGAAGGAATTCATTCCTTGAGATTTGTGCAGTTTTACAGTGTGTTGGAGCAGTGTGTGAGATTAGTGTCACACAAGGTTATAGCTGGATCACCCAGGGAAAATTGCGCAAGGAAATAGGAGGCTTGGAGGGAGGAGGAGAAGGCATATGAGCAGTCTATTTTTTCTATGAGCAGCAATGAAGGATTGTACTGAGAGTTGGATAGCTGTGAGAGCTAAAGCTATGTGTAATCCTGAGATATTTCCACTTGTATGATAATACAGATGGCGGGGTTTTTAGATGAGGATTTCCCCAGAGTATTCTTCTGTGTTTCATGTGTATTGATTCTTCTTATCTGTTATATGTGTTCTGCTTGATCTTGCTCAAATCTATTAAGCTTTCGTAAGTTTGATTGTAGAAGTAGATTAAGTATTTTTCTTTAGTTATATTGCATAATCAGGTTAATCTACAGTCAGAATTTCTACATGGTATCGGAGCAAAGGTTATCGAAGCTGTGAATAAGTATACTAAGAAGGGAAATTCGAAGGTTGAAGTTCTTGGTTGCAGGTGCAAAATTGAATTCTTATCATACTTCAAAGTTCACCAATATCATTCAATGGCTTGAGACTCGAGTATGCTCTGGATGGCAGCTCGAATTACATAGCATGGAAAGATTGCATGGAAGCGGTATTAGAAGACAATAGTGTGAAGGATTTCATTGATCAAGAAATCCCCAATCCAATTGCAGCTAATGCACAAGAATTCACTGAATGGAAGAAGAGTGTGGCGAAGGCGAGATAGATTCTTCTGGGGGGAGTTCGAGACCATATTGTCTCGAATATGCATGGGAAGGAGACTCCATTCTCAATGTGGAAGAAATTGAAGGATCTCTATCAGAACAATAGCGACCAGAGGAAACTGGCACTCAAGGATAAGCTTAAAAAAATCAATATGGAGAAGGGCGATACTATTTATACATATTTGAACAAGCTCACCACCTGCAGAGATGAACTTGGTAGTGTGGGAATAACTACATCCGATGTTGATGGTGGGTCTTGCTCTCCTCGGTCTTCCAAAGAGCTGGAATAACTACCAGGAATCTATGAATTGAAGAGAGAAACTGTCGGATTGGGAATGAATGTGGTCATATCTCATGTAGGAGGAGATCAGGAGAAGCACACGAGATGGTTCTTCATCAAAGAATGATGATGAAGAAAATCTGGCCTTAGCAAGTAAGGCAAGGAAAGGGAAAGGGAAGGCTTCCCATTCCAAATTTAATTCTTCTCATGGAGGGAAGAAGATTGACAAATCTAAAGTGAGATGCTTTAATTGTCATGAGATGGGCCATTATGCAACTAACTGCCCATTGAAGAAATCCAAGAAGGGATCCTCGAAAGGATCAGAAGGTGAGGCATTAGCCTTTCAATTCGAATAGGATTTTACCCTCATCACATGCATGATTTCATCGATGGTGGGTTGTGCTTGGTATCTTGACAGTGGAGCCTCATTCCACATGACCGACGATAAAAGTTTATTGAGTACCTTGGAGGAGAAATACCTCAAGATGCGCATAGAGATGGGTGATGACAGAAAGTACAGTGTTTCAGGAGTGGGCACGATTGCTTTTCAGAGGCACATGGATCTCCTCTCACCTTGACAAATGTGAAGTATGTGCCTGGACTGAAGAAGAACTTGGTATCGGTTGTGATGTTGGAGGAAAAATGATACGATGTTGTCTTCAATAAAGGAAAGGCATTCCTGAGACACATAGCCATGGGTCAGACCAAGAGGATTGGGATTCGGGTGAAGAATCTCTATAAACTAGTGGTAGATGATTGTGTTGCATTGAGTTTGAAAGCAGAATTGGTGCAAAGCTAAGACATTGGCGAGTTATGACATAGGTGTTTAGGCCACTTACATCATGGGGCCTTGAAGATAATGCAATAGATCTCTACCGGACTTCCCAAAGGTAAACTTGAGCAAGTGGACACATGCAAAGGTTGTACCTTGAGAAAGTATGCCAAGTCTTCCTTTTATGATCTAGACAGTCAAGCTAAAGCAATCTTAGAGCAAGTTCATACTGATTTGTGTGGACCATTCTCGACAACTTCCACTACAAAGAAAAGGTATTATGTGATTTTCATTGATTATTTTTCTCGTAAATGCTGGATTTATTTCATGCAGAAGAAGGACCAAACCTTCTCAAAGTTTTGTGAGTTCAAAGCTTTGGTTGAGAAAGAGTCAGGGAAGAAGATCAAGGCCTTGAAAAGTGATAATGTTAGAGAGTATGTCTCTCAAGAGTTTAAGGACTTCTGTGCAGTGGAAGGAATTAAACGGGAGTTGACAACACCTCATAACCCACATCAGAATGGGGTAGCCGAGAGGAAGAACAGAACGATTGTGGGGGCAGCTCGGGCGATGCAACATGACCAAGGCCTACCACTTCATTTGTGGGTTGAGGCATGCAACACATTAGTCTATTTGTAGAATAGAAGCCTGCATCGCATACTTGGGATGAAAACACCTGAGGAAACTTTCTTCCGTAAGAGACCAGATGTGGGTCACTTCAGGATCTTTGTCTCATCGGTATATTGCCATGTGAAAAAGGATGCACGGAAGAAGCTTGAGTCAACAGTTGAGTTGGGAATACTTGTGGGGTACACTGATACACCTCACAACTATCAAGTGTACTTTCCTACCAGTCAGAGGATAGTGGTTTGCAGAGATCTCAAGTTTGATGAGCAGAAGGCCATGTGAGTTTCCCTTGAGAGGGAGCTCCAACTACATGCTATGGAGGAACTTTTGGTTCCTAAGGAGGAGGAGCCTCAGACTGATGTGGAGCAGCCACATGCATAGGTTTCAGGAGTGGAGACATCCACTCAAGCAAAGTCTTCCAGAGATGGATGGAAGCGCACAAGAGAAGTTGACAGATTGTTGTCAGATGTGAGAGAGAATGTGGGAGAACCATCTTCTCAGCGCAGACAGAGGAGGTCACCTGAAAGGTACACTGGATACATGGCCCTTGTTGGGGAATGTATTGAGACTAAGCCATCTTCCTTTGTGGAAGCAGTGCAACAGTCGATTTGGGTTGATGCTATGGTGGAGGAGTATGACTCCGTAGTTCGTAATAGTGTTTGGGATGTGGTTCCAAGACTAGAAAACAAGTCAGTTGTGAGTTCCCGTTGGCGTTACAAGATAAAGCAAGCTGTTGATGGTAGTGTGGAGAAACATAAGGCAAGCTTTGTTGCTCGTGGTTTCTCACAGGTCGAGGGGATCAACTATGATGAGACTTTTGCTCCTGTAGCAAGGTACTCATCTATCAGATCGATGTTGGCACTATCAGCAAAGATGGGTTGGAAGATCCATCAGATGGATGTGAAGATTGCATTCCTCAATGGCAAGATTGAGGAAGAGGTATACATAGAGCAGCCGAAAGGTTTTGAGACCTTCGATCGTGCGTTTCATGTGTGCCGACTCAAGAGAGCTTTGTATGGGTTGAAGCAAGCACCTTGTGCTTCGTACACCAGGATCGACAACTACTTCACCGGGTTGGGCTTCACAAAGAGTGAAGCGGATGCGAACCTATATCACATCATTGTGAAAGGTAAGCCATTGATCATTGTTCTTTACGTTGATGATATCATATTAACAGGTGATGATCAGTTGATCATGTCTTGCAAGGAGAATTCAAGATGAAAGACATGGGTCTCATGCACTACTTCCTTGGCATGGAAGTGTGGCAGAAGGATGGGGAGTTGTTTGTGTCTCAGGGCAAGTATGCCAATGAAATACTTAGGAGATTCCACATGGAGAAGTGCAGGCCCATGTAGACTCCTCTAGCAGGTACCTGGAGGAAGGAGGATGCTACTTCAGGAGAAGTAGTAGAGGCTACTGTGTATTGGCAACTTGTGGGTTCACTAATGTATTTAGTGAACACACAACCAAATTTATGCTATGCGGTGAACCAACTGAGTCAAGCTATGGTTCAACCTACCAAGATGTTTTGGAAGGAAGCTAAGCATGTTTTGAGATACCTTAGAGGCACATCTTAGTATGGATTATGGTACATACAGACAGAGGGAGTGAAGTTACAGGGCTCCACTGATGCAAATTGGGCAGGGGGTCCATCAGATTAGAAGAGCACATCAGGTGGAATTTTCAACCTTGGGTTGGTGGCAGTTTCTTGGTATAACAGGAAACAGAGTTCGGTTGCACTCAGCTCAGCAGAGGTTGAATACATGGCTGCAAGTCAGGAAGCATGTGAAGCCATTTAGATGTGGAAAATTCTAGCTGGTTTGTTTGATCAAAGGATGGATATGATCTATTGTCATAATTAGAGTTGTATCAAACTTTGAGAATTTAGTATTTCATGACAGGTCCAAGCACATCGACATTCGATATCATCATCTCAAAGACTTTGTGGCGAGGAGGATCATGTTTTTGCAGTATATTTCAACCGAGGAGCATGATGCTGACATTTTGACTAAGGCATTGTCAAAGTGTAAATTCGAGTTCCATAGAGATAGGATTGGTGTCGCAAATAATCTCTTTCTTGTTGAGAGGGAGTGTTGAAATGCGACAAAAAGAATATTCCAATTTTAATTTGTCCTTGAATTAAAACTCAAATTTAGTCTCACCAGCTACTTGGAAAATAATTATTTAATTTATCTTGAGTTAATTAGCTGGAGAAATTCAAGCTAGAAGTCTTTGTGAAGTCATGCAATAGTTATCCCTTAAATTAAGGAGATTATCCCTTAATTAAGGAGATGAGGATGAGTTGTATTTGATTTGTAATTAGTTAGCTCAGTTAACTGAGTGAAGTCCAGTTAAATTAGTTCCAAACAGTTTGAGGAACTAATTGTGAGTTCAGTAAGCTAATGCATGCATGCATGCAACTAGTGTACTCCAGATAATTGAATATTCTCTCATAAATAACTCATGCATGTCTATTTTTTTATTTTTTTATTTTTTTTGCTGAAGCAAGAGTCATACCTTCTATTTCATTAAATTGGAGAACAAATTACATAAAATACAACAATCCTCAAGGAACTGTGAGCCAAAGAAAAAACTAGCCTCTTAAAACCGAGGGCACCGAGCTAAAGGCTAAAACACTTAGCCAAGGTCTTGCAAACAAAACTACAAAACCTTAAAAAAATAAACAAATCCAAGACTGTTCGATCTCCCCTTAGAGATCTGATGGACGAGGCTCAAATCGGGTTGGAAATAAGCAACCACTTTAAAATTAGAATCAGATCCGATGAGGAAATAGAGACAAATCGAAAAGGATTTCGGGTTTGAATGGGGGAATAACCCTCGAGCATGTAGATTACGCGAAATACATCGATTCACACTATTATGTGAAACAAGCACGGAAGATATTCCTCACCTGGACCTACATACTTATTCTTAACCGTCGATTCTCCTCGCCAGATCCAACGACGAAGGATGATATCACAATACCTAGAAGCACAGTTATTAACCACACCATAAACTTGGACCCACCAACATGCTCGCTTATTCCTGACTGTAGATCTATCTTGCTTGATCCGATGGCTGAGGATCATATCGCACGAGCCAACAACACCTAGAATTAGCATGTTTTGAGGGCGGTATTATTTCCCCTCCCTTGGCCACATATTGCTTGGTGAGTGGAATCGCTTCTAACTCTGAAAAACCACTTCCAACTTGAAGGGCTTGCGATAAACCATAAACCACCCTGAGAACGGTATTGCATCCACAGAAAGAAAGATGGGGGTTTTAAGGCTGCCGAGAAAGCCAGGACTCTGTTCACTCACCCCATCCCATCTTCGCTGGCACATGAACCAGTGTAAGATGAAGATCCATCTGTCCAACTGACCATCCGAGAAACAATGTCTGCAAAGCAACTTCCATCTGAAACTTTTGTGCTTGTACTTACCAGGGTTAAGGAGGCCGACAGTGACCTGCATCCCAAAAATGACCTCACTTCGGAAAAAGAACTTCATAATGAATCCAAATCAGCTAGATCCCGCCTCTGTGGCTCTATTTCGAAACACCATCCTGTCCTTATCTGCTTGGTTGTGACAATCCGCCTTTAATCTATTTTGATGCATCTCTTGCAAACTCAACACGACCCTGCTTTTGGTACATAACATCCCTTGATTGGCCAGAATGTCCGCCAATTTATTTGTCGTCCTTCACACATGGTTAAAACTCACTGTATGTAAGCACTGGAGGTGGAGCTGAATCCTTTGAAAGACCTAGAGCAACTTCCAGTGTTTTGAGACTTTTTTCGGCTCCATGCCATAGCTGATTCTTTTGACCAAGTTAATGACTAACTCAAAATCAGCTTCAACAATTATATTTTGGAGATTATCCTGCTTCAGGAATTCTAAACATTGCTTAAGAGCCATTAATTCCACCATATTGTTAGTGGCTCTTCCCAAATAGCAATTGAGGATGAAAAGGATACCGCTGTTTTCATCCCTTAACACCTCTCTAAAGCTAGCAATACCTGGGTTGCCTTTTGAAGCCCCATCAATGTTGTATTTCAAAAAACCCTGAGGGGGAGGATGCTAGTAATCCTGCTTAGTATCTAGTTTCATTACCTTCCTATCTAAGCCCTGTGGTATAAGCCCCTGCATACCCAATTGAAGAAGTATCTGATTTCAACTTCTGAAGCTGGATTCTGAGGGGAAGTTCGCACTATAGTACCTACCGTCTCCTTAAGTTGTCTTAAGATTTGCTCAAAAAGGCGTTGGGAGGAACTCTTTTCATTTTTGAAGATTATGTTGTTCCTTTCTTTCCAGTCATTCCATATTATGAAGATTGGCGTTGAAGCCCAAGCTGAGCCAAGAAATTCATAATAAGAGAAGTTTCGTCTCTAGTTGTTTAGGGTATTGATAATGCTTCCTTTGTCCCTGTCTACCTGTTGGAAAATAGTGGAGAGATTATCCCACAACCTCGAGGTGAAAATGAAATTATTGAGAAGGTGCTCCATTGTTTCCTATTGGGTTTCATAGAGTTGACATCTGGAAGGACCTAGAACACCCCTCTTTCGAATGTTATCCCAAGTCAGAATTTTCTTATGATGTACCAACCACATGAAGAGTTTGTTCTTCATCCATCCTTGATGCCTCCATAGGTTCTGCCAAACCCTGTCTGGTACATTGGAGTCCAGCTCAAGGAATATGTGTTTTGCCTCCTTAAGATTGAAGGTACCTTCATTATTGTTGGCTCATCTAAGTTGGTCATGCCTCCCATAACTAAAATCTTCCTTTGTTCCAACATTTTCAGAAGTGTATTTGCTTTTGTTTTCAAGGGGTTGTCATCCCTATAAACAATATTCTTCCAGGTTCTCCATTTTCCTTCACTATTGGTTTGATCCAAAAAATATTTTACCTTAAATAAACCTTTGGTGTTTGTCTCTTTCTTGAGGTCCAAAAAGTCCTCTCTTAACAGTGTAGGTTCTTGTTGCCATTTATCCTCCCAAAATAAAGCAAGATCTCCCTCTCTGATTTCCCAGAAGCTATTTTTTTGTACTAAGCCTCTATTCTCCCAGGCCTTATTCCAGATGTGTGAGCCCTTTATGATGCCAGACATCCTTATGTGATCATTATTTTGCCAAGTGCTGGAATATTTTTCTTTCCAGATACTAGCCCACTGAGCCTTTGTGTCTTTTACCCAATGCCACCATAATTTTTCCCCTAGAACTTTGCTTAGTACTTCCGGATCATCCAATCCAAGACCCCCATGCTTTTTAGGTTTGAAAATCTTATCCCAGGCTACCAAGGCCCATTTCTTTCTTTCCTCCCCCTTACCCTAAATAAATTCTCTTTGAATGGTTCTAAATTGTTGTAAAATTCCTTTAGGAGCTGGAAGGGATGATAGCATGAAGACAGGGATTGATTGAAGCATAGCTTTTGTAAGCACTAATTGACCAGCCAAGTTTAAGGATCTGATAGTCCATTTCCTGATTTTATCTTACATCTTATTAATCACCGGCCCCCAAATGCTCTTGTGCAAAGGTTTATCAGTTAGAGGAACTCCCAAACATTTGGAAGGAAGGACATCCCTTTGAAAGCCCAGAATTCTGGAGATATTTCTCTGAATAGAAATATTGGTACTAAAGAAAAAAAATCTTAGATTTGGAGAGATTAACTTCCATACCTGTAGCCATGGAAAATTCACACAGGATTTGTTTATACGCTAGTGCTTCTTTCACAGTGGGGATTCCCTGCAGCATAATATCATCAACATATTGTTGATGGCTCAAAGCCTGTCTAGTCTCAGAAAGTTGGAGACCCTTGATATTACAAACTTCTTTTGCATGCTTGATAGAAAAACCAAGTCCTTCCATCATGAGGATGAAGAGAAAGGGAGAGAGTGGATCTCCCTACTTGAGGCCTCTTGAAGGAGTAAAAGTCTTGGAGGGAGAGCCACTAACCAGAATTGAAAAGCTAGAAGAAGTTACCAGGGCCATGACCCATCTTACCCAGTTATGATGAAACCCAAAAGCAATAAGGACCTTTTTGATGTAGTTCCAATTCAACTTATCATAAGCTTTGGCTAGGTCCAATTGCATAATCGTTCTAGCCTTCCTATTGTTTGTCAATGAGTGCACCACCTCATGCGCTTGAATGATGTTATTGAGAATTTGTCTGCTCTCCACATAACTAGATTACTCCATAGAAACTAGAGTAGGAAGAAGTGGTTTGAGTCTATTGGCAACAACCTTGGATATTATCTTTTATACCACATTGCACAAAGCTATGGGTCTGAACCTGTCGGGAGTCTGAGCATTGTCTTGTTTGGGGATCATGGAGATGAAGGAACTATTGAGCACCTTCAAAATAGTTCTATTCATCCCAGAATCTTCCACTACATTCAGAATATCCTGTTTAACGATATTCCAGCAAGCCTTAAAGAAATCCACATTGAAACCATCAGGGCCTGGCACTTTACCATTCTGCATTTCTTTGATGACCTCACTGACCTCCTCTTCAGTCACTGGCCTATTAAGATTGAAATTATCCTCTCTAGATACCAGCCTAGGTATATGTCTTGTTAAGTCCCTAATAAAATGCTCTCTACCTGAAATGGTTTCCTTTGCTATACCTTGAAAGTGTTGAACTAACACAGCTTCTATATCTTCATGGGAATTAAGAAGATGACCTCCCTTATCCTTGATCGAAGACATCCTATTATGAGATCTATTTGCCATGGTGGATCTGTTGAAAAATCTAGTGTTTCGCTCTCCTTCTTTTAGCCATTGAACTCTAGATTTTTGTCTCCAAAATTTTTCCTCTTGTTTACATAAATTATCCCAGTCTTGATGATGTTTGATGACTTGATCATTTATGACTTTATCAAAGCCATCCATGATAAGGGTTTGATTGAGTTCTTGCATTTTATCTTCAACAACTTTTTTCGCTTCAAAAATATTTCCAAATTCATTCTTGTTCCAATATTTAAGTCTGAGCTTGATGTGCTTTAGTCTTTTGTGTAGTAAGAACATTCTTGTACCCTAAATATGCAAATCTTATGTCTACCATTTTGCAATGTTGCTTATGAAATTTGGGTGGGTGAGCCAGATATTCTCAAATCTAAAAGGTCTGTTCCTGTGGGTACCAATGCCCTAAACCTCAAGTTGAACATGCCAATGGTCTGAGCCTCCAAAGGGGAAAATTCTTGCTATCATTTCCTTGTCGATGAGCATAAGGTCCTCTGAGATTACGAATATGTCTAACTTTGAGGCTACTTGAGACTCTCCTCCTCTTTTATTGTTCCAAGTAAAGAGACCATTACTCGTCTCAGCGTCAACTAGCTTCATATTATCTATGAAAGTTTGAAATGCTGAAGAGTCTTTGCTTAAATTTCTGGTTCCCCCTTTTTCCTCCGAAAGTGATTTGATCATGTTGAAGTCCCCACCCAAGATCCATGGTACTCCTACATGTATGTCTCTTAGATCCACAAGAGAATCTAGAAACCTTAGTTTATCATCCATTCTTTGAGGGCCATAAACATTAGTGACCAGATAAGTCTACCTATCTTCCATAGGCTGAATAACCATTGATAAATAATTCTTAGATGCCTCATCATCTATTATGCCAATCTTTTGGGGGTTCCAAAGAGTGAGTATGCCTCTTGCTGTATTATTTTCTTTGACTTCTAAAAACTCAAAATGATTGAGCCATTTTCAGTGAATTTCTTTTATTTTTTTGAATGGAACATTTCGTTTCCTGGATAAAGATCATATCCAAAGCTTCTTGTTTCATTCTATTACTAAGTATTCTTTGTTTTCTTTTACTACCTAGACCTCTAATATTCCAAGATGTGAACTTCATTATTAAACATTTGTAGAGGAGTAGTTGGTTAGGTCTTTCATATTACCTGAATCTATCATTAGCTTTCCACATTCCATCAATAGCTCATTCTACTTTTTCCAGTCTCTTTTCTTTCTTGGGTTTCTAGGTGCTAGTTCTGGTGTGGTTGTCATAGTTTTCACACCTTCGTTGCCTTGCCTTTCATTGTTTCTTTGTCTTTCCATCCCGTTAGCCTGAGTTTTCCATAGGAACAACTGTTGTACTCTGTTTAACTCTTCCTGAGGTAATGAGTCTACCCCTCCCATGGTTCCCTGTTTCAAGAACCCTTCCAAATCTAGGTGTTCTCTATCAAGAATCTCCTGTAGTTCATGGTCCTCCATTTCCATCTCACTCTGGGTCATTTTTTGGTCCATCTCCAGTTCTACATCGCTCAGCATAGTCTCTTTATATTTATTAATATCCTGTGTTTGTTCACTGTCTTCTTCTTTCTCCTTCTCCACCGGGCTTCCTTCCATTACCTGATCTACTTCTTTTATCTCTTCTTCTTCTTCTAGTACTTGGAACCTGTTCAGACTGGCATGTTTCCCTTCTGTTTGATGTTGCTTTGGCCCCCTTTTCCCCCCTTTTCCTCTATGCCCCACTTTGTGAAAGCTTTCACTATCTTTCATTGTGGTAGCTTTACTTTTGTTCTCTATTTTATTGAGAGGGTAGTCTTTAAATAGGTGCCCATGCTCGTGGCACCTGCGACATTTGAAAGGAATATGTTCATAATCTAATGTTTGCACCCATTCTTCATCAAAAACTTCCAAGATCACCTCATCCGGTAGAGCTCTATAGAGATCCATCTCCACACAAATTTGTGCAAAGGAAGTGTATTTTCCCCTTTTGGTGGCCTCAGAAGCTTTGACAAAACACCCTAATTTGTTTCCTATGGCAAATAACATTTCCGTTTGCCAGTAATCAAGAGGTAGGGAGTAGAGTCTTACCCAGACCAGGACTGAAGTGAAATTCTCTCTCTCCGAGACAAAATTCATCGTCCACGGCCACATGTAGAGGCCTGCTGCTGCATAGAAGTAGGGCCCTCCTTCAAACACCCTATATTTATCCTCAATATTTGTAAAGACCACAGTGAAGAATCCCTTTGACCCAAGATGTAGGTCTATGCTTGCTTTTGGTTTCTAGTGGTATTTAATTCATGTTTGTAATGCCTTTTTAATGGGCCATAATCCCATGAATTTACAAATGATAGCATATGTCCACATGTGGTCCCTGTGCGCCTGTAGAGCAGGATCATTTAAAACTACTCTGGGTGTAACCTCAACTTTGGGTTTACATGGTCCCTTTTGTGGTTTGTTTTTTGTTCCCTGTTCCTTGTCTTCTTCCTCATTTTCTTTTGTGCTATTATTCTCCCTTGATTTGGTAAAATCTTGCTCCTCTTCCATGTTCCTTTTCCTTTCTCTTGAAGGACCTCTGACAGTTTCTATTGGTTTCTTACCTCGGCTAGCAACGACCTGCTTGTAGGAGGGAGTGGGCTCCCTCCTTTGCACCCTTCCATGGAGTTCAACACCTGCAGAAGCCTGAAAACCCTAGCTTTTCTTTCGCCTTCCTCGAAAAAAAAAAAGGTTCTTATGTTCCCAAATTTTTCTAAATCACTCATGCATGTCTATTCGGACAAAGATCCAGTTGAGATTAAAGACAGGGAGAATGTACTATTAGTTGCAAGGATTTTCCTATAAGAAAATATCTTGCATGCAAAAGGAATTCATTCCTTGAGATTTGCGCAGTTTTACAGTGTGTTGAAGCAGTGTGTGAGATCAGTGTCACACAAGGTTACAACTGGATCACCCAGGGAAAACTGCGCAAGGAAATAGGAGGCTTGGAGGATAAAGGAGAAGGCATATGAGCAGTTTATTCTGGCTATGAGCAGAAGTGAGGGCTTGTATTGAGAGATGGATAGCTGTGAGAGCTAGAGCTGTGTGTAATCTTGAGATATTTCCACTTGTATGATAATACATATAGCGGGGTTTTTATTAGAGGTTTTCCCTAGTGTATTCTTCTGTGTTTCATTTGTATTGATTCTTCTTCTCTGTTATATGTGTTATGCTTGATCTTGCTCAGTTCTATTAAGCTTCCGCAAGTTTGATTGTAGAAGTAGATTAAGTATTTTGCTTTAGTTATATTGCATAATCAGGTTAATCTACAGTCAGAATTTCTACATTCGTGACTTATACATACATGAGTGGATCAAAGCCCACCCTATGTCCTCATTTTTTACAAGTCAAAGGATCTTAACTCAAGTGATTTGGTGAAAAATTCATTTCCCTATCTGCTTGGGTTCAAGTCTATAGAGACATGTTGTAACTGACCTGTTTGTGGCCTTTATGAAATAGTTGTACTTGGTGTAATTGTGGTAGCCAATCTTTAACTCTGAGGGTTAGCTCAATTGGTTGAGGTCCCAACATTAAAGCACCTTGCTATTGGGAAGTCATAGGGTCAATTCTCCTCAATCCCTAGGGGTTAGGCTCAGATTATTTTGGTCAACATGATGTGATCTCAATGCCCTCAAGGTTAGGCTCTGATTAGTTTGGTCGACATGATGTGATCCCTTCAAGCGGATCTGTCTGGATTTTCCTCGAAAAAGAGAAGTGTTAGTCAATCTTTCGAAGTTACTGATTCTCTAGGAATTCTCATTCTAGTTAAAAAAATAACTAAATAAAATTAACATAAATAATAATTATTATTAGTGAAAGTTTGATTTATAACTTTAACAAATGAATTGAAGTCTTATGAGCTTCCTTTAAACATTTTTTTTTAATTAAGATATATAACTTTTGCACACTAAATTCTTTCAACGTGTTTGAATCCATAATCAACTTTCTTTATTATTATTATTATTATTTCCAATTAATTTGAATCTAGGTCAAGGCCAACCCAAATATTAGATGGAAGAACAATTTTCCCACCTGTGTGATATTGTTACCAAAATTTTGCGACAATTGATTGAACTTGGATGCTTTATGGGATAGTTCTTATCCCCACAAGTGGCTTCCATGCTCTATACTTCCCATGAAAGTTGAACCAATAATTTGATGGAAAATAAATCCTAAGCAAACCAATTTTTTATTTTATTTTTTTATTATGTGGTTCACGAAACCATATATCGTTGATCACTATGTCTAGGGAATATTTGTACTAGGCAGATCCATCCAGAGGGATCACTTTCTGTTGGTTCTACTACAAAACTTAATCTCGAGAGTATCGATAAAATTAAACCCATGACCTCTTAATAACAAAAATACTTTATAATAAAAACTTAACTAATTAAACTAACCTTCAAAACTCCAAAACAAACTAACTCATCTACACACTAAATTTATTATTCATTTTTTGCAAAACTAAAAATATGCGACCATAAACTTTTTGTTCCAAAAACTCAGTAAGAAATATATTATTAAAATCTATTTGATAGGTTTTCTATTTTAAATGTGGAATAAATTATATAGTTAATGCCAAACAAGAATCTAATTATGTCCATATTGATTATTAATACAAAAGTTTCTTAAAATTCATGTCCTCCTTTCATGCAAATACCTATGCCACTTGTTTGGCCTAGTGTTTATCAATATTAACATGCATGCTTTTCCTGAAAGGGGAGATTAGATAAATCAATAAATTGTCACTTATTTTGATTGCAAATCAATCTTTCCTCAAAGCTTCTTTATAAATATTTTTTGAATGATGAGCACATATGGGAGGGATTAATCTTGTCTGGACATCCATGAATATCCATAGTAAGTCCTTATTCATGCCCCTCAAAGCAATGGACAATCTACTCATCCCAAGCCACCTAAAGATAATAGAAATCATCTTCAAGGTTATTAAGTCCATAGGGATCCTATGTTAAATCCCTAATAAACATTAATTATTAGTATATTTGTTATGTCAATAGGTTAACTAGTTCCTTTCACTGTACCTTTCTAATATAATTGTACTCTTTGTCTCCTCTCTCTGCCTCTATACACACACACCCCCTGGCCCCCATGGTAAACTAGCCTTAAGATAATCATATTTTGTCTTGTATATTGGATTAATTATAAAAGGAGATTTTCCCCTCAACGTGGATGGTATTCATTGATTTTTTATCATTTTCAAGATTCTTGGATCATAACATTTTGTATAGGAGCATATGATTCTAAGGTTTTCCTCCTCGAGCAAGACACCTTTGCATTTTTGCTATAATATTTTTTCTAAAAGGTCTTAGAAAAATTCTTAAGATATTTAGGAAAAATATTGAAGTACATGTGGTAAAAATTTAATTTATGGTTCACTATTATTTTTTTGTATATAGCCTATGGAAGTTGGGGTTTATGGCTAATCATGAAATTGGTCTTAAACAAAGATTCATTTTTAATTTTTGCTATAACTTTATTTTTGGGAAGTTTCAGATAGATAAATTTTGATCATAATGGGGACAAATAGATAATTACATGTGGTAAAAATTTCAAATTTCATTTCACTATAATTTAAGGGATATAGCATACAAAAGTTATGGTTTTTGACCACTTTGTGACTAATTCTTAAATTAATCTCAAACAAACGATCTTTTTATGTTTACTACAATTTTTCTGGGAGGTTTTAGATAGTGAAAATATTTTGGAGATTGTTGTTTGTCTCTATTTCTAAAATCAATTTTCAAAGAGCCATCTTGGAATTTTCACTATAATTTTTTTGTGGTGAAGTATTAGAATATGAAAATATCATAATCCTAAGGAGAAATAGTGAATGACGTGTGATGATTTTCTATATTTATTTTTTATTTTTCATTTCATTTTTCTATTTTTA
>APFE031478643.1:4396-18615 GCA_000404065.3 Pinus taeda | reverse complement strand
AATCCTCAAGAAGGTTGGAAATAATGCTTTTCAATTAGATTTGCCTTCCTACATGCAAATGTATTCTGTTGTTAATGTGGAGAACTTAAGTTTGTATGAACCTCCTTTGATTGCTGATCATGAAAGCATTGTTCAGCTACCATCTATAAAATATTTCTTGCCAGAATTCTTAGATGAGCTGAAAGAAGATACAATCCTTGACAGAAGGCCACGCACTTCAAGGAGGGGCAATGTAGATTATGTTCGGGTTGGTTTCAAAGGCAACAAACTAAACAAGGCAAAGTGGATGGAGGTGGACAGAGTGAGGGCACTGTACCCTTGCCTCTTTAACAGGTAGTTGAATGCTTTTGGGGTCCAAAAGCTTCCCAATGGGGAGGCGTGATCAGGGGCTCATGTCCCAAGTGTCGTAAAATGCTCAAAATGGAAAGTGATAAAAATTGGCTCAAACTTGAATTATCGGATATAGCTCATCCTCTCGATTCTGGCGCCACAAACGGTTCGAAAAACGGTTGCCGTATGTGAAATTTACGTCAAAAACAAAATCGCCCAATAACCCTTAATTTTTGAATTTTCAAAAAAAATTAAAAAAGAATATTCCTTGGAATATTCCTTTGGAGTGGGCCAATCAGAAGCTGCCACGTGGCAAGCCCAGAGACCGCCAAATGGCCTAGGATGACGTCAGCATAGTCGACGCGCATATATAAAATTACGGTGGGGTTGTGGATTGAACCCCCGACCTACATTGCACAATGTTAACGCTTTACCGTTGGGCCACAACGGTCTTCATTGAAAGGTAATGGAAATAATTAATATTTAAAGTTTAAAATGGATTGCGGTAGGAAAATAAGGGGGCCATCCCCTAAGGGCCAGCCGCCATGCCATATGCCCAAGCGCCCAGAACTGTGGGCCAAACCAAACCACCAGTGCGCAATCCAAGAACAAACCGCCAAACCAATAAAAGTGGTCACATGCGAAAGTTTAGCCAGCAGTTAAGGTGAAGTTGGCAGGATCGTTGGCGGTGGCACCAAAGTTGGCAGATGCCCCAGATTTGGCGGAGCTAACTGGCCTCCACTATAGTTAGTTGGAGTTCTTTTAGGCTAAACTGGAGGGAATCATTAAATGGCCATAACTTTGGTTAGGAAAGGCGGTTTTGGACGAATGTTTTTTTTTATTTTGGGTATTTTGGACGTTCTGAAGCCACTGGCATAGGTATTTCAGCCATCATAGGTCATTTTCATAGGTTTTGGAGCCGTGGAAGTTCTAGGAGCCACAAGGGCCCAATATTGTGAGAACTGTTTTAGGTTGCAGGTATCCATTGGAGGTGAACCAACAGTCAATCCTGAAGGATTCATGTGTTCTGAATCCGAATTTACAGTCTATTTCACCTGTAGAGACTTCTATTCAGCTGTAAATTCATTTTGAACATTTAATTAAACCGAGGACTGATCCATTTAGGAGCCTTGGACCCAGCAGACGTAGCCCAGGAGGGGTGAACTACTTCATCAACTTCTTTTGCGTCTGTGGTTGATTTATTTTGCAGAACAAATTCATTTTAATGTGTTAAACAGTAAAAGGAAATAATTTTGCTATGCTTGAATGGATCATGAACAGCTGAAAATTTCATTTGTTTCTTTGCTGCAAGACATGGGAATCTTTTAAACATGTTTGCTACTGAATTGAATACCTTGCAAACCTTTTTCAAGTAGTTTCAAATTCAGATCATCGAACAAACCCTATGGCTAGAGAAACTTGTGATTTATTTTTGACAGATGGATAAAATTGACTTACCTAGATGAAGATGCTTCTCTCTTGGCTCTTCTTGCTGCTCCTTTCCCTAGCACACAAAAACTTGGAGGTTCTCTCCTTCTCTTTTCCTCAAAACATAGTGATCAAATGAAGAGGTATGGGTTGCTTTTATAATCATTTTTTGGCATCTTAAAGAATATTCCTTTTTTCATTTTTGGGCTTGACGAGTTTTTTGGCTTTATAGTTATTTTTCTAGTTTACTTTTGCAGGACTCTTGGTGAGTGATATTTTTATGCTCTTTCTCGAGGGTCCCATTTCCATCAATGGGTTTGAGATACGTTTTCTCTCCTGCCATATAGGGGTAGGTAATTTTTCCATCTCCAGCAATTTGACCAACAATGCCATATGTATGCCCTAGGCCCAAACTCGTCAAGCTGTGGCTTTAGCCATTCTCCTTTATGCATGTCGTAGCTTTGCAGTAGAACTTACCCTCTCTTTGATACCCTAGTTAGCACCTCTTTGTCGTCTTGGTTTACATGTAGACATTTTTGCTTACTTTTCAGAATCCCCCCTTCTGTCTCGCCATGACTTAGAATTTGAGCCTCATGTCCTTTTCTTTGTCATATTTCTGGCTATACCCTAGGAGGATTCAACCACTTTTATCTCTTGTGATTTCCACTTTTTATCAGTGTACTTTTGTAGTTTGATCCTGGGTTTCTTCATTCCATCTTCATCATCTGCTTGGCCTATCGTTCACTTTCACTTGGTGTTTTACCCTTTATTGGAGGAAACAATGCAATACGTGGTTTTATTAGGCAATCTCTTGTCCTCATTGTGTCATGAACAATTCTATCATTTTCGGGACCAGTTTCTATCTCTTATACACTCGTTCCTCTAGGAGGAGTTTCCTTTATGCTCTTTTCATACTCCTAAATTCAGAAAAGATTGTCAAGTGAACTTGCCTCCTTCACGTCATTAAAGTACTTGAAGGGTTATCTACCTTGTATAATTTTAACCCTTTTCTAGACTGGGATAGACTAGTTACGAAAAAGGAATACCATAGTATACTATGGCTAGGAGGTTCTCCCTTGTATACTTTTATCTCTTGTTTGGACTTGGGGGACAAATTTACGAAAATTGAACTTATAAAAAGAGAAGGGATGGAACATTTATTTCCATTGTCATCAAATGGAAGAATTCTTCGCATCACCCTTGAACATGACAACTATCTACTTCATCATCTCATAGTTGAGTTTTAGCTTGCCTAGGAGTCATACCATCCATATGAGTCTCTTTACTCCCCCTGGCTAGTTAGTATTCCAATCATATGGAGTGCGATTTGATGCCTCCTATGCCATTGCATGATATCAAATGGCTCTCATTAGTCATGTTGCCAAGTCATTTTTGTGTCATGTTGCTATGTGTTCATGGGAAGTCTCAGCCTTTGTCAGCTATCTGCAGTAGCCAGTTGACTTTTTTGATTCGGCCATCGCTGTTTCAGTTGTACTTCATCATCTCATGAATTCATCAATACATCACATCATCCTAGTTTGTTCCATGTCAATTGATGGGGTATACATCAAGGCCCTCCTTCGATGGATCTTCTCCTCTCGACTTTATCTCATTATACAAGAGCTTGATATAGGAACTAGTCATACCTTAGAGCTTGCAATCCTTAGTGATAAGCTTCCTCGTGATCAAAAATGGGTTTATGTCATTGGCTCTTGATTGGTCAAGTTTCATGATGTTCAACATTAGCTCATATATTCATGCTTAGTGGGTTGTACTAGGTACCTTAGGGTCCATTTTGCTTATTGGTGGATTCCCTTACATTTGTCACTAATTTAACTCATTGGCTAGTAATCAACCAGTTTCTACCATGCTCGACACTAGATAATCTATTCTCATGGTTTAGATTCATACCATCAGGGTTATGTCGAATACCCTGGGTTAGGGACATATCACTCTTATATAGTATCCCTCCCAGGATGCATTGGAGTTATGTATCATTCATATTATTTGAAGAATATCTTGAGACACTTCTCTATCTATCATGTTTCCATAGTCCTATTGATGTATACAGTCACATAAATCCACATTGTATTTTATAGTGGCTATGCTCTATCTATTGAGTCACATGGATCCACTGTGTATGTTTTGGCAGCCACACTTAGTATTTCATTATGACCGAACATGGGTATGCCCTCCTCGGGGATGTTATCATCACAGATGATACTTCAGCTCCAGTGTATTCTGATCCACCTTATTGGATTTGTCTCCTCATTGCTACTTTCACCTCTGAGTTTTTTCATAATGTATTGCAGCCATAAACTTCTTTTTTGGCCTCATACATTAGGGGGCATCTGTTATCAGGCGATTTTACTCCCTTGGGTTTCTAATTTTGAGACATTATGTTGATTGAATTTTTACTTAGGCCTCAGACCTTCTTTTTCCATTCATGACACCCAATCGGATGAATTGTTACTCTATGAGAACGATTATACCCTTTTAGTCACTCGCAAGACCACCTTATGGGAGTAACCGTACTATTTTTCCTTTTTTTGTGCCTGCAACTAAGGAGTGTTTCTAGAGTCTCACAGTTCCTATAAGATTAGTTCTAATCATCACTTAATTGAGCTAGACAGGGCTTATCATGAAGAAGCTTCCAGAACTTCTCTTCATCCTGAGCATCCACATTCATCCTTTTAGGAGCTCTCTTCATCCTATTTATACTAGACCACTTCAAAGGGTCAAGCTAGACACACAGAGATTGAGTATTGGGTATACTGAGTTTATGCTTCATATTTAGATTCTTGCTAAGAGAGACAAAGCTTATGAGGGTTATGCAGCTAGACTCCATATTTTTACTTTTGTAGTGGGGATACTCTGCCAGATTTTGGAAAGGATTCCTTGAGCGAAGGTATACTTCTACTTTGATTTTGGGTTAATAGAAATGCATGTTCCTTCTCCGTATCTACATATTTCTAGTAATATTTCTCATGATATTGATGATGTTTTGATATAACTATCTTTCGAGGAAGCTCACCTATCATCTTTGAATGTTTGTGATTATGTGCAGGTATTGAGATCAGATGTGGACAAAGTAGATCATTTGAGTAGAGCATTGGGATTCTACATCAAGCTTAAAAACCCTTCACTGACCTGTGAGGATGCTAGGTGCACCCTTTCTCCTCATAACGTCTAGATCTATTTGTATGCTACATGTGTAAGCATTGGGTTGGGACTTTTCTATCTATCCACTAGCCATATTTCCTTTGTTGTCTGGTAATCCTTTCAGACAGAGATTGCGGAGAAATAACTCCTTGCATAATTAAATGCAACGGATGGGATTAATTGATGCTTGTGGAGAAACATCCTTGTAACCTGCATTAATGAAACTAGAGTTCATATAATGTACTAAATTATCTCTTCTTGTGTACTCTAAGAGGTTTCTATGGGAACTACATTAGTCTATAGAGAAATATCTTGAATCTCATGGACTGCTGATGGATTATCTTCAATATCGTTATTGATTTCTTGGATAATTGCTTCGACAATGTTTTGGGATTCAATTATCTCTTTAACTTTACCTATTTCAACAAAATGATTCTTCATATGGTCATCAAGTTGAGATCTTTTTTAGGAGACTCAACATCTATTATCATCTTCTCTTGAAGATAGATACTTTATGCTTGTACTGTCACCTATTCTATTTCCTAGGGCTGTATTTATATTCCTATTTGACTAAATCCTTGACATTTCTTGTCTAAAATTGATTAAATATGGGTTTTGTCTACTAGAGTAGACAAAACAAGAAACTTTGTTGAACATTTTCCTCCTATATAAACTAAAAATCAAACTCTAAAGGGATGTCGGTAAAAAAAACAACTAATATCATCACAAAGTTTTAATTTTTCCAATGATATACTAGAATGTATAATTCTATGACTAAGGTATACTTCATAAGTGTTTTTTCTAAAATTATGCAAGCTAGCCTTTTCCTCTATGCTCGTGAAACGAGTCTTTGATACAACTTGATAAAAATAATCATGATAAATAAAAACATAATTGAAAGGAGGTTCTTGATGAAAATATACTTTGGATAAACTAATTTATATGCAATGATCAAAAACAACATTCCTATGATCATATTTATAAATTGGTAGAGAATGTAACGAAACCTCCTATAGATCACCTGCTTCTTTAACAACATGCCCTTTGTCCTTAAATATCATTTGGTCAACCTTAATATGGAAATTAGGCCATAATTTCCTTTGCATTTTGTGTAAAAGTCTGGTTACTCCATTCAACACTATCTGATTGGTGATTTCCCTAACTACCAGTCTAATTGGAATATATAGAGGAAGTACATGAGGTCGTACCTCACTTCCATAAACTCTAAAATAAGAAGATTTTTCCTTAATGAAAATCTGCTATTTTAGAAAAGTAATACTAGAATTCTTTTCTTACCCTTGGTGGACTCTTTCCAAAAAAATAATCATGAAATTAAAGTAGAATATTATTACAAATGTTATAAAAATGGAATTTATATCTTCTTTCCCACAAGATAGAACACAAATGTTTTATAGTTTCTTCATAATTTAAGGGGTAGTTCCATTCCATTAAAGGAAAAGGTATTGATGCAATAACCACATCCATAAGATAGGAAGACATGAAAAATCCTTTGTCAAACCATGGAAGGGCGGCTAGGTCTAATTTGATTTGTTCTGATAAATTTTGGGACTGAGTGCTTGCCCAATTAAACCTCTTCAATTTCTTAAAAATTCCATGAACAAGTAGATCCCAATACACTTTACAGTGCTCATGGTTTGACTCACCATATAGTCTAGAGAGAATTTTGATGACAAACCTGTGAGGCCTTTTCAAATGAGCTATTACGTAATCTTTACCGGCTTTGAGTTTGGAACCCTCATGGTCATGAAACCTCCCCTTAACAAGTGGGGTGTAATCTTTGTTCGTTTCAGGAAAATGTTATGAAAATGATTCAAAATTTGTGTGTTCAATAGAATCTCAAGAGAACTCAGCTTATAAATTAAACTTAGCACTTCAGGTCTCTTAGAAGCAATCACATTCTTATTGTATTATGGTTGACAATAGAACAAGTTTAAACATGGGCATGGGATTAAATCCAAATTACTTTATCATAATAAGGAAACATAGTTTCCATGGATACAACCTTATGCAATTCTTCTGTTTTTTATCAATTCAAACTCCAAAAAGATATTAGATGAATCATCATCTAAATAATCCACTCACTGTTCTCAAAGAGATCATAGATTTCTTCCCATGTAGTATTTCTTACATTTCGAGTTTTGTAAGTTATGTCTAAAACAAATGACGAATTGATGTTTCTTTCTTCAATCTCTCTAGCTTCCACTATTTTCATTTTCATTTTCATTTTAATGTTCTAGATTGCAGATTTGGAAGCTTGTGTTTTTCCCTTCTTTCCTATTCCTCTTGTAAATAAAAGGGAAAGTATTGTAAGACATAAAAATTTAATGAATTTGAAAGGAAAATTCAAAGAAAGAAAAAGATCTTAACTTATGAACAATTGATACTTCGTTGACTGAAAAATGAGAAAACATGCATAGAGAGTATGGAATAACCTAGTGCATAAAACTCAGATTGCAACGTTGTAAGACATAAAAATTTAATGAATTTGAAAGGAAAATTCAAAGAAAGAAAAAGATCTTAACTTATGAACAATTGATACTTCGTTGACTGAAAAATGAGAAAACATGCATAGAGAGTATGGAATAACCTAGTGCATAAAACTCAGATTGCAACGTTGTAATGTTTAAAAATAAAAAATAAAAGGTTATTTTCTCGAAAATATTACGAATTTAATAACCTGCAAACGTTTAGATAGACGTTACGTCTTAATAAATTTCGTAATAAATAAACAACTTCCTATCATTTCAAGTGGAAAAGAACATAGTTGGGCTATCATAAGTTCGGGTTATTTATTAAATTAACGTTTGAACTAACATTGAGTAACTCGAATACCATATCACCAAAATTATTGGTTTTATTAGAAAAGTGCAGAAACAATGAAAGCATTAGAACAATATAAAGTAGTACTACACACTAAGGAAGTCAGGAATTCGAGAATAAGGAGTTGGGATTGTCGGGACCATCTGGAGTGGGGATATTGGAAGGAGAGGAATTTGAGAGGACTAAATAACAATTTTTAGTGTGCATATTGACCTCTGAGCTATCCAACCTGAAAGTTTATTCTGACATAATCTTTTGGGGAAGTTTTTTAATAAACATAATTTTTTTAAAAAGGTTTTCAATTTTTTTAGATTTTTAATAAAAATTGGGAGTTTTATTAGACCTAACAATAACTAGTTATTTCTTAAAATCAATAAAACAAACTTCTTATTAGAATTGATTAGTTTTTTGGCTTGGTTAAGACTACTTACCACAAAAATTTTGACTTTCCTTTGCACAGATTGATGGTGAACGATTTTCTGTCTTTGACGAGCCATTATTAGTTGGATCTCCACGTGACGATTGCATAATACATGTACATGTAGCAACTTCCAAACACCACTCCATATGCATCAAAGGGAACTATATCTAGTTCTACTTCATCAATAAAATCAACACTAAAGGAAAATCTAGTTTTTAATTTTTTTGTTGCCTTTAACTTTGCATCCTTATTAACCCATCCTAATGTATGTGGGCTTGGATGATGACATAATTTGAATCCAATTTTTTTTACCATCTTTGCTACAATGAGATTCGCCTATTATCCTAAGTCCAACAGATTAGTAATTTTTGTCTTCTTGATCTGTATCCTTAAGTGGAAGAGTTTGGTCATTTCTTTCTCTTCTTATTAGTGAAGGCTACTCAGATTCCCCTCCTTTTGCGTTGATGCACATATGATCTTCTCATCCACGTCCAATGTGCTTTCAACCTAGTTGCTCAAATCAATGGCCATGAACTTATTCTTCTTACTGTGTTTCTTTTTGTTCTTCTAGTTCAACTTTGAATGCAACTTTCAACACTTCTCCTCTATAAGACTGTTAATGTTGCAGTGATTGTAGTGGTTGCTATGAGCTTTGCATTGGTGTGTTGTGGTTGCCATATTTTTGTATTCCCCCCTTCTTATTCCCCTCCTTAGTAGTGTCTTGGTGCTCCTTCTACTTCGATCCACTTGATTTCCCTTTCTTCTGGATTATGTTTTCTAGGTACTTCTATTGTACATAAGCCTCATCCACCAATCTAGGCTTGAACAAAATCACTTTCTTTTGAAAATGGCTATTTATATCCCCTAGATACTTGAGGAGTGCATTTTGGTTCTTTCGAGAGACACTGAACATTATGGCCATGTTTCTAAATGTTGTGGTGTACTCCTCTATACTCTGCCCCTAATAGGGTAAAATTGTACTCCATTAATCCTCTACCATACCTAATAGGGTAAAATTGTGACTTTATGAGGGTTTTAAAGTCCTCCAATATCAATGTATTTGTGTGTCTTTACCACCAAGTTAGGGCATGGTTCTTTAATTTTAGCTAACAAATGAAATATTTTATTCTTCCTCTATATGATGAGCACTAAAATAAATTTCTAATTTCTGCAACTAGTGATTTAGCTTTAGCGCATCGATATCACCTTGATATGGCTTGATATCAACTTTCTTTTACATTTTCTATAGGGGTTGTGAATGGTTCATGGCACTCGAACTGAGTTGATCCTTTTCAAGTTCTTTCTTTTTCTCATGCTTTGTTTGTTCTCAATCTTGAATCTCCCCCCTGATTGGACCTCTACGTTACAACCCAATCTTTTCCAAATACACAAATCTTATTAGTTAGGTATTCCATAAGGAGATTCACATTACAATTTATATCTACAACTTGTGCTTCTAGTTGTGAAAACCTATCCTCTATAGGATCATGAGGGTTATTTACATATTCCTTGGCCATGACTATGGTTGTATGACTTTTGGCTTAACTAATCTAGATCCCTCCCAAATCTCCACAATATTCCCAAAGAAACCTATTATGCTATCAATATGATCTGTAAACTATCGTGGATATTCCACTCAACAATTTCTCATAATATATTTGATAAATTATACTTAAAATCTAAAATCTACATTATGATGGTTTATTTCTCTTTATTTTTCTAGAATATGTAATTTAATATTTATTGTGTATGCATGCAAATTATAATTATGCATAAAAACAGAGAACAATGAAATAAAAACTCACAAACCATGATTGACACAATATATAACCTAGGAAACCCTTTCGGGAGAAAATCCTAGCTGGAAGGTGAGGCCTCTCTACTCTCTTTCTCTGAATAGAAAAATGGATGGAAATAAAAAGAAGTAAGGCTTATGGCTTGTCAAATACTACAGTGCACAAATTATCTCTATGTACTCACTCCCTATCCCTCTTGTCTACCCTGCTCATATATGTAACACAATTCTCTCGAAAGAGTTGAACCCCTTTACCTCCTATTGGCCTGGTTATAACACATCGCAATAACCTACTAGTGGATAGGTTTGACTTCTTCAATCCTTAACCAGAGTTACAATATGGAATATTATAAAGTATTCTTCATCATGATCATGTGTCTAGCCCCTTTTCCACATGTCATGGGGGCTGATGTGGCATCCTCTAGAATTATGGTGAGCAAAACAAGAAGGTCAACTTCTTAGTGGCATAACTTTTGAATAAAGACTCTACTTGAGGTGATTATTGCATTGTTGGAAATTTGTATTTGTATATAATAGGAGACGAATGTGTGGTGCTAAAGCAACAAATTTTTGCCTTGCAAAAAAGCATTTTATGCCTCATAATGATCCTATAAGGTTTCAAACCCCAATTTTCCAAACTAGCTCCTGCTTGTAAAAATGGTCTTGTGAGCTCATTCCTCCACTTTTTAAAATCTAAAATCATTGAGATGGTTGAAAAATAATATAATGATCAGATCAAAATAATTATAATTAGGATAGGATGCGGTTGGAACCCGTGTAATTCGTATTCCCCCCCTTTCGACTCAAATTGAATGAATTGAGTTTGGTGGTTTCTAAAATAAGAACCTAATGTTTTTAGCCATTGATTTCTAAAGACATGTGTACTCCTCCCAAGGGAACTATGTAGAACCTAAATTCCAATTTGTAATCTTATATTTTTAGTTTTACTTTGTTATAATTTTGATATAATCCATGACCATTCTATTTTTAGCCATATATATGAATAAATAAGTTCTTTTTGCCATATTAATTTCTATAAATTTGTGGATGCCGCTTGAATTTTTATGTACATTGACAATGTTATTTTTCTAAATCTCTCTTAATTCAAACTTTTGCATTTATATGATACATACTATTATAGTTAGGAATATTTTTGGCATTTCTTCTTTGGACTCTATATTTGTTTCATTATTTTCCTCCTTGCTTCCTTCTTCATTAAAAACATTGATGGAACTGTTTGGTTCTCTTTCAACTTCAAAATTAAAAAAAACATTACTGATAAAGTTATGCTCCATTTACCACTTGTCTCCACTATATCTATAGTTTTTAACCCATTTATTATCTCTATGTTGATGTCATCATTTTTCATCCTCCCTCTTGATGGGGTGGTATATACTTTTCTAGGTTTCTTGTGGAATACTTACCTGATTCTCCATTAAAATAATCACTTGAACTTTTTGTAACCATAAATGATGTTTGAAAAAACTTATTTTCCATTCAATTATTTTTTCTATTTGTTTGGCCTCTTCAATATTTTCTGGTCTCTATAGTTTTTATTTGATATGCAGGTATTCCTTTAACCTAATGATGTGCATTTTTCAATAGATATTTATTTGAGAATTCAGGAGCTCTTGTTGCAAGAACCTTCCATTCATGTGTATATTCATTTAGGTTCTCCCTTCGCTTTAAATGAACAAACTTGGTGTAAACATCATCTTCTTCCTCATCATGATACCCTTTCAATAATTAAGTGGTGAAAATTTTCTATTAGAATGAGTGTGTGTTACATTTCTTTGACCACCATAAGAGAGAATCACGCATATCCTTTGTAATTTTTAAACCTTATACAATAGTGCAACACATACACATATTATTAATCAATATAAAAATAAAGAAATGTCAGTCACATGTTACATAGAGATTTATCTTGGAAATCCAAACTGGGAAAATCAACTAACCATGTAGAGTTGCACCTCTAATTTTTATTATCAAATCAAATTCATTGTTGAGAATACAATATATATAATCTTGCAACATCCAAAATACATAATCCATTAATATTGGATTAGAATACAATTGTAGTTCCTTAATGGAAAATACCTTGGAACACAAAACCACCAAAGGTGAAAACCATACTTAGAAAAACCACTCAATAATCAATTCTCGATAAAAACTTACTGTTGATTGATACAAGTGATTACGGGAGTCTACATATAGATGGTCTATGGACAAGTTATGATAGATGTGTGGGAAAGGTTAATAATTGAAAATTTCATGATGGTATAAAATACATTTCTTATGCTTCTTATGGAACTTTTTATGATGTACAAGTGATTCAGCATGTCTGCATATGGATGGCCTATGGACAAGTTACGACAGATGCATGGGAAATATTATCAATCGAAGATGCCATGATGGTATAAAAGACATATCTTATGCTTCTTATGGGACCTTGTATGTTTGACAATGATACTAATGGAGCATATATTCTCTTTGTTTAACTTTAGTACATCTATTGTAAAGTTTTGTATGATGGTATAATGGTTTATAGAACTGATTTGCAGTGACTATATATGGATGGGTTATGGATAGGTTACAATAGATATATGATAAAGGTTGAGAATTGAAGATATCATGATTATATGAATATCACTTCATATACAAGTCTCATATTTGTTGCTTCATTTTCATCCTTTTTCTTGGCCATATTTTCAATGGCTCAATCCTCAAGCAATTTTCTTAAGTACAATCCTACTCAAGGCAAATCCTTTTAAGTTAGAATTAACCATCACTTCCCTAATTTATTTCTTGATATTTCACTCAATTTTTTGTACCCATAGCCTACAATAATGTAGTTATTTCTATGTTTTTGATGCCTCCCTTATCACATCTTTTTCCCTACCATGTATACTATTGGAATCACTCTCCTTTAATCTCAAAATGGTGCATTGTATTCTTTTGAACTCACTAAATGGTGCATGCCATAAAAATAAAAACTAGTGCATTTTCATAATATGTATGCATTGGGGTTTTAAAATAAATATAAACTTCGATGAGTAGTAGCAAAGAATGGTGTAAAAATATGAAATTAAAATGTTCATAATTTCACATCCCTCTAGTACACCTTGCAGTGTTGGGATTTTGTTGTTATGTGTACAATACAGATCTTAATACACCTAGGTGTTGTATTTAGGGGCATTAGTATCAACAATTTAAAAAATAAAAATGGGTTGGTGATAAAAAAAATTATATGAGCACCAGTGTTCCATATAACAAATAGAATGACCTAATGAGTTACACTTACACTAGTAACAATGCATCATTAAGCAATAAAAATGGTGCAAGTGCACACTAATTATATGAGAAATAGTGATTTAGCTTTCTTTATGCATTGGGTTGTGTTAACTAAAAATGCACCAATGCATGTTGTTAGGATGAGCACTGAAAAAAAAAACCTCCACTAGCCCAATTTATTTAGTTATAGCAAACAAATGTTAAAACCTCTACAAAAACCTTCAATTGTAGTGAAGTTTTTTTTGAAATTTTTGTTGAATCTTGTAACACTGAAAACCTCTGCAAAAACTTCCACTAAAAGGTGTTTTCCTTGTAGTGAAAGTATGTTAGGATCCACACATTTTAGTCACCTTATTGACTTGACACATTCTCACAAAAGACTAGGTTTCCATCATAAATTTCGTGAAGCCCTTGACATGCTTCAATTTTTTTCTTATTCAATTTACATCAATAGTGAAGGAAGTATTTTTTTTCAATGAGAAATACCTTTGTTTCCATACAAGTAATATACATGCTTTAGTCCTCAAGGGATTTCACAGACTCAACAACAGGGATGGAAGCCATTATGACAAATCCATTGTGGGAATTGAACATGGGTGGGGAGGATAACAATCATTCCTCCCAACCCACCAAGGTAGCATAATTGACTAATTGTGAAGGAAGTTGATATTAATGATGAATATTATCCAATGCCTTATTCCTTCTCCCTTTTCCATTTTATAAATCCTTTTTCCTTCTAAAAGTCAGCTTAATGGGGCATGTTAGTATATTAGAAAATAAGATATTGTTAAAGGCTAGCATGGTTTTATGTATTTCTATTAGCATGCATAAGTGAATGGCAGATCATTGTTTTATCTTGTACATGTGTAGTGCAATTGTTAGGTCCCTATAATACTAGTGATTACCCCATTACTATTGTAGTTGTATCCCTTATTAATATTGTTGTGC